>CAJNDS010000907.1:30000-52780 GCA_905221605.1 Symbiodinium natans
TGGGATTCCAACAGGGTCCCGAGTTCAAAGGCAAGGCCTAAAGACCCCAATCCCAATAAACCCATTCAACCCTAGACCCCGAGGCCTCCCGACCCATAAGCCTAGAAACATGAAATTACAAACACTAAGTCACATAGCGACGGCGACTTCCTCCACTACCCCCACTCATCCTACGGCCCTATCACCGGAAAAGGGCCCTTTAGGGTCCAAGCGTGCGGCAGCGTCTGCGAGGGCTCGAGGGTCTTCGTGCAAGCCACTTCGGTCTCCTTGCAAGAAACTCTATCTACGCGGGTGCTTCCGATGCCAAGAACCGTGCTTGTCATGGAGCTCGCAGTATCACCTATACACCCTTGGTGAAACAGCTCTTGGAGCTAGCAGGCACATCTTGTAAGGCAAAACGCAAGGAAGGTGTCGGCCTGTCCTGGATGATCTTGTCATACTCGTTTCGGGCTTGGGTCTTTCGCGCCAGACCCTCGTTGATCTTCTGCAGGCGGTCTGTTAGGATGGAGAGCTCCTGGACACGGGCGCATTGCAAGGAAAACACAATGTTCTTACTGCGTGCCCGTAGCAATGCTGCTGCTACTTGACAGGTTGCGTGTGCCCCTGCGCAATCAAAACTGACCGCCATTCGTCCTTTTGGATGTTCGCCTTGTCCTGCACAGCCGGCGTGCATTCGGCCGAATGAGCTTGCATGCAGCATGGCAAGCAACAGAAAGGCAATGCACAGCCCTGAGTCATCCTGAGCCCAGCCAGCGAATTACATCCCACAAACAGGCCACCCGAGTAGTGACTTTTGACTGCCCCAAGCCTCTTCTTCCTTGAGGATTTGGCGGTTGAGCTGCTCTCGCTTTTCTCGGATGTCCTGGGGTTCGTGCCATCATCATGGCGAGGTCAGTCTACATGCTGTTTCTGCTGTCTACAGCGCTACGAGTACATAGAAGAAAACACATTAAGCGGCGAGAGAAGCTCCTGCAGTAGCGAAGCGACAAGGGACGAGTACGGGCAGCAGCACACGAAAGCCATCATAATCCACAGCATGCCCAACACGTAGGAATCTAGCCTATCTGAAGGAAATGACGCCTGCTGTTCATCCAAAGACTCGACGAAGCCTACAGGCCCCAAACCCGCTAAACCACTAACCCCTAAAGCCCAGAAACCTTAAAATTTAAGGTCACAACCCCCTAAACCCTGGCTTGCCTCGGCCTTCGCCTCGGCCTTCGCCTGGCGTCTGGAAGGGTCGAAGCGAGACGGGGGGGGGGTCGGGGGTCGGGGGGTGGGGGGGAGTGGGGCGGACAAAGCACGAACTCCCTCCCTCCCTCCTTGCCCAAATCGCCATTCGGGACCGATATCCGAAACCCTGAGAGCGGCCTTGTCGGCGATCTTGATCTGCAAGTCGATCAGAGCTCTCTTGGCCTAGCTGCATTACTCATCAACCCTTGGACGTCCGAAGGGGCTGCCTAGGCGTTTTGGGGACTCCCAAACACAGATCTTTTGCATCCCTTCACGACCTAACTGCTGCCTCAAAGAACCAGAGGTTGTAGTCATCGAAATTGCAGCATGCTGCCTCCTGGGCCAGTGAAGCGCAGGCCGATTTAAGGTTGCAGCGATTGCACTTGCTCATAGCAGGTAGACTCTCCTGTTTGAGAGCGAGCAACCTAACCAACCAAACCCTCCAAACGTGAGCACCCTGCCAGTCTATGCCAATCTGTCAGGCTCACCGAGGATGAATAGAGGTACTATCGCCTCTGAGTTTCCGGGCTTGGGAAATTGAAACCTACGTAACATCTTGGGGCGAAGCCTGCAGTGCCGCCTGCAGCTGCTGCACCTCCATCTGTCAACGCTCGTGAACTGAACTTATGAGGTTTGGATCGTGGCGGGCATGACGCCACACAGCACACTACCTACACATCCTGGAGACTGCCTGTCGAGACTTGGTCGCTTTTTGGAGCGCCACTCCTTGAGAGGCAAAGGCGAGATCAGGTAGGGATTACAGGCCACAGGCTTTGCCGTGTAGCGTCATTGAACCCCTCAAAGGACTGGAGGGCCACCGCTGTTGCATTTAGCAGGCTGCAGAAGGGTGCCGAGGCGCGGAATCCCGCCCCTACAAACAGATTTACAGACATCGCCACCATCTCAGAGTGATCTGGACCCCAGGGCCCTGAACGCCTAACGCCCGAACCCCTGAGAACCCAAAACCCTACAAGCCCCCAAACCCTTGAACACTCAGCCCCTGACAACCCTAAACCTTATAGAGAAGCTCTCAGACCTTGCTGAGGAACTGAACCCCACGAAAACACTTTAAACAGGGTTTGGAAACAAATTTGCGTGTCTAACTGCCGAAAAAGCATGTGCGCATCACATTCTGACAGAAAGCGTACGAGCCTTTTATGCAGATCCGGTGGTTTTTGTGAAATCAACAACCACGCATGTTTCCACTCGACCGGAGATTTTCTCACACTCCACGGAGATCAGTGATCCTCAAGGGGTAGATCCAGCAAGCAAACTTGGCCGACTGCACCGTTGGACTACCGTTGGAAACCTAGGGCCGGAGCATTCGGCTTGAGAGTTGGCTGGAGTTGAAACCCTAACTAAAACCCTCTTTGATCCTGAAACATCCCTAAACGAAAACCCAAGCCCAACCCCTCAGTTCAAGGCAACCCCGCACTGTAGGGAAGGGGCGTGCGTCGGCCCTGCGGCGCTTCAGCACACGGGGTTCCTCTTCCACCTGGTGGGGTTTCGTTGCGCAGCAGGCAATGTTCCAGGGTTAAGGGCCTTGAGAGGGTTTAGAGATTTAGGGTTGAGGGTTTAGGGAATAGGGTTTAGGGGATAGGGTGGTTGTTTAGGGCTTTGTGCCATTCGCACCAATACTGTGATCTCAACAGAGCACAAGCCCTCATAAGCCCTAAACCCTAAACCCATACACCCCAAACCCTATAAACCCTTAAACCCTAGAAACCCTGGAAACCCTAGAATCCCCTATAAACCCATAAACCCCATAAACCCTTAAACGCTAAACCCAAGCCCCCGGATCCAAGACCACAATCCAATTTTTGTTGGAGAAGGGAGCTGCAGTGCACATGCCCTCATGCCCAGGCTGCTGTACTTCACAAGCCCTCAGGCCCTAAAGCTCGAAATGACAAACCCAAAGCCCCAATCTCTAGTTAAAACATGTTAAAACCATAGGTCTTGGATGGTCTTGGAACCCGAGTTTGAAAAAGCCCCGACAAAGCACGGGATGGGTAGGTTCGCAACTTCCTGTGTCCCTGCTGGAAGGTAGGGATTGGAATGTAGTGTAGTCCAATGACGGATTCTTGAAGCTGGTATCATTTGTAAATCACCAGGACGCTAAAACGCAGTGCGAGGTGAGACCCAAGCTAGGGCATCTAGACACCAAGAAGAATCAAGCGCAAACAAAAAACTCAAGAAGGGAAACCAACAGCCCCCCCAAGGCTGCAGCCCGGTCCGGTGCATCAAGCACCTGTCCAGGCGCACCTTTACAGTGCCTTACCGCCGGCTCGCTTGACACCACACAGCCTGGCCAGAGTTGTCTGCACTGGATGAAGGAGGTTTGAACCACATCTACGACGGTGTGTGCGTCGCGGCGGGACAGGACCTACCACATCCAGCCTACCCAAAACTCGCATGACATGCCACTCGTTCAATTCTGAGACCCTCCTCAATCGAATGCTGTACTGGAGCAAGCGGCGTGCGTGCATGAATGCTCTACATAAACCCACGCAGCTGGCATGCAACTCACAAGAGCTGGTGGCCTCTCCAAGGCCTCAACACAAGCAAAATGTGTTGACTGATTCTGGGTTCCTCGATGTCACAAACACTGAGTCGCAGGCGCAAGGCATTCCAGAAACGCTAATTACAGTCCTCCTCCTATCCTATGAAACAGCAAGTGCTCTGCTGAGCAGTTCGAAGCCAGGCTGGCGCGGGAGAAATGTAGGCGCGTGAGGTGAAGGCACACACCAAGCCATCCCAAAGAAACTCTGCAGAGTTGATGCCGCGCCACTCGCGCCTTTTTAAGCAACACCAGCCAGTAGCCATCTTTCCGAGGAGTGCTGCAGCTACATCATGACGCTGAACAGGCAGCTGCTTCCCCACGGCTCTACCGAACTGAGTACTTAGCATGCCCCCCCCCCCGTAAGGAAGCTGCCAGAGCAGCAGCTTCCCCCCTAAGAGCACCCTCAATCCTACACGCACCTTCCGGAGAAGCTGCAAGGTCAGAAGCTTTCGCTGCGTGCAAGTGCAAGTGAAGTTCAGGTCCATCAAGGCGCTTGCACCTTGCCAATCTATCACCGGCACGACTTACATTTGGAGCTGAATGAAACATGCGCAGCGTTGGCCCGAAATCAAGAACATAGGACGCCCTAGTTGGCCCGAAGCAAGGTCGTCGCTCGAACGAAATATGTATATGTTCTCGTGGTCCCTGAAGGCTGGAAGACTGACAAGCCTTCAGACTACGTTCTTGAGTCATGGGCCGATGGCGATTTTCTACAGCTTGTCAAAAGCAAAGGTAAAGGCAAAGGATGGGCTTGCTCTGCGCTACCTTCACTACACAAGTAAGCTCTCAATAGCAAGCGTGCGCGCTTATCCTACATACAGTGAAGAGACCGGTTGTGGGTCGGTTATTAGCAAGATCTCGCTGTTTCTACACGTGGCAGTTGTCTGTTGGTTTTTGCCGGACCTCATCCAACCCCATTCTCGCACCCGGAGTGCCTGATAACGCTGCAGTCAATAAACTGTTTGCGAAGCAAACACAAAGGACCGAGGCCCCCAAATAGCCATGCGTCGTAACAAGAATGGGCGCGCCTTCAGTACCAAAATCGACAAGCCCTCTAATAGCCGAAAGGCACTGCACATATGAGGACCCGACAGCTCAAAGTGAAGTTCCAGAACCGGGCATGAGGCATACAACGGGCCCCCCCCCTTATGTCGTGGTGGAAGCTGCTGTTGCAACGTAATGGAACAAAGGTGCTGAAGTGCTACACTGATCAGGCGCAGGACCGTGTTCTACATTTTCTGCAACTCCTGCTGCCATATCGAAATTTGAGCTGCATGCCAGAAGAGTCAAGAGTTGCGAGGAACGTGCCGCAAGCCAATGTGTGAGACACGGGCAGTGATGAATCGGATTATCGACCTTCGTTGGTTCACTTTGTGCCGCTGAGGAACTATTGGGCAAATCTTGTGTGTGGCAGGCCTTCGAAGTCTTTTGCTTCCCCAATAAAAAAACAGAACTAAACGAGCTGCGTCACCAATTTCTTGGTGGAACAACTTCTCCCTGCAGCCTTAGGCCTTTGTATGGCCTTTGTATCAGCGTCGGAGTACCGGCATTACCGGCAAGTGCTAGTAAAGTACCTGTAGCTCAGCAAACCCCCAAGACCCAAGAGGCTGATGCTCAAAAGTTGCCTGGTCAAGCCAAAGTTTCATGCTGCTTGGCCTTTAAAGCTTCGATTCGGCCTGCAATCAGTATTGGAATATTGCTTAACAGAAAAGTTGGCTGTCTGGCACAGCTGAAGCATCAATCAGAGATTCCTCCATGTAGTGATGGATGATTCCATGGGCTATCTGAGGCGTGCCTCGGTGGCTTTGGTGGGCTGAGATATGACTGTCACACAAATCATGAGGTGAGCTTGGGGCCTGTGCGCAAAAGCTCTGCCATGCACTCTAGAAAGATCTGTGCCTTTCTCCGTAATGAGGCATTTGCCTTTAACAATGACAGTCCTGGCGTTCTTTGCCACCAGGCCGTGCAGCTCGTCTTGGCTTTCTCGATACAGCCATATGCAGCTGTTTCTATGTGCAGCACACGGTGCCTGCGGATGCCTGCGGAAGCTTGGAGTGCCGGTCTCTTGCAGCACTGCACTTCCAAACAACTCAAGCTTTTTTTAATCAGCAAACCAAATGTGCCGCTCATAGGTGATTCTGGATTCCTTCTTTCCGGCTTTGTCAGGCTCAGGAAGCTTGACTGTGGAGGAAGCTCTCGTGATCTTGTCGCGGGTATGGGAGCATTCGTTCATCGTCCAGGAGCCCTTCAGGTCTCCGTGGTAGTGTAGCTCCCTCTCCTTGCACTCAAACATCAAACAAAGCCGTTGCCCATCAGATCCTTCTACGAGGCTACTTTGCCATCCTACGCACAAAGGTACGACGGTCAGAGAGCCGGGCCGATCAACCTCACATGCTGCAGAGACTTCCCTGAAGCTACGAACAAACACATGGACGAGGTGCCCTGGAAGTCGTTCTTGCTTGGGTGGAGCTACTGGGGCAAGATGCACAAGCCAAGTCACATGGAAGAGCTTCAACTCAATCTTGTGAGAAATAGAGAACACGGCAAGATTGAGCCGTGTACAACGGTCGTACAAGTCGTGCTCCACATCAGGTGATATTCCATTTGTGCACTCGTCCAGAATTACGAAAGACGGTCGGTGATAGAATAGTCTTGCAAAGGCCAGTCGCTGCTTTTGGCCTGGTGATAAATCTTTCTGCCAATCGCGAACGTCATCGAGGCCTGGCCTTACAACGTGACCTGCATCGTTAAACTCCAGCTGAGCCCGCCCGTCATGTATGATGGTTGGAGAAACATGAGCCCAACGCAGGCACGTGCGTACATCATCGTCGCTGCAGCCCGCCATTCGCATCTCTTCCCTGGACTGCGGATAGATGACCAAATCACGAAGTGAGCCGCAAGGCACAAAATTGACTTGCCTAAGCTCCATAATAAAGCAACCAACTGGACGTTCATCAAAAACGAGAGATGAAAGAGAGCTCCGAAAAGAAAGCGACATGTTTGAAGTCAAGCATCGTCAAGAAGTATATCTCCTTCAATATGTGCTGTGAGTTGTGAAAATGTGTTGAGAGTTTTCATGTAGTGCATGATGTCTACATCAAAGACGTCCGCCGTTCAACTAGGCACACTGGCATCAAAATGAGATGCCGCTTCCGTGGCATGTGACAAAAGACCTGGAGAGCCTTGTCGTCCGGCATGGTGATGGTTCCTTCTACCAGCGGCCACAGTTTGCGAATGACCCGAAAGAGGCTAGACCTGAGACAGATTCTGTTGTTGTAGGCCCAGAAAACCCTGCAGGGAATCAGTATGTCTGGAGGGTCAGAAAAGATGCATCGTTCAGAATGCACCGACTATTGAAACGAGCCACTTTCCGCATCCATTACCACCGGTCACCAGTACACGCTGCCCACGCTCCACTGTGAAGTTCAGATCTTTGACAAGCAATGTACCATCTGGACGATATACAGAAACCTTGGCAACTGCCAAAGGGCACGACTTGACATTTCTGCAGCGTGGGATTCGTGTGCATGCGTGCGTGCTTGCGTGCGTGCGTGCGCGCGCGCGCGCGCGCGCGCGGGGGCCTCTGTGTGTGTGTGTGTGTGTGTGTGTGTGTGTGTGTGTGTGTGTGTGTGTGTGTGTGTGTGTGTGTGTGTGTGTGTGGTGTGTGTGTGTGTGTGTGTGTGTGTGTGTGTGTGTGTGTGTGTGTGTGTGTGTGTGTGTGTGTGTGTGTGTGTGTGTCTGTGTCTGTGTGTCTGTGTGTGTTCTGTGTGTCTGTGTGTCTGTGTGTGTGTGTGTGTCTCTGTGTGTGTGTGTGTCTCTGTGTGTGTGTGTGTGTGTCGTCGCGCGCGCGCGGGCGCGGCGGTGCGCGCGGCGAGCGCGCGCAGCTCGCGCGCGCGCGCGCGGGGCGGGCGGGCGGGCGGGCGGGCGGGCGGCGGGCGGCGGGGCGGCGGGCGGGCGGGCGGGCGGGCGTGCGTGCGTGCGTGCGTGCGTGCGTGCGTGCGTGCGTGCGTGCGTGCGTGCGTGCTTAGATGGGCTGTTGGTTTACTAGGAGAATAGATCGTTTGCCATGATTATTAAGATGTTATTATGCTGTTATTAAAATGTTATAAACCATTATAACTCATTATAACATGTGTAAGTGTTTGTGTTGTTTGGCAGCATTAGTTAAAAAATAACTAAGTCTGCTAACATGGCTTATAGTTTAATGACATTAATAAGCATTTAAAGTTAAAGTGGTTAAAAGGTTTAGCAGGTTTAGTTGATCATGATTAGCAAGTTATTAACTATTTAGTATCATGAGCTAATTGATTAATTCCTTTGTGCTTTCATTGTTTTTTACTGAAGATGGAGCAACAACCTACTCCCCAAACCACCCCCCCCCCTTCCCAACACCCCACCAAAACCCCCCAAAACCCCCCCCAAAACCCCCCCAAAACCCCCCAAAACCTCCCCCAAAACCCCAAACCCCCCCCCAAAACCCCCCCCTAACCCCCCCAAAAAAACCCTCCAAAAACCCACCCGAAAACCACCAACCCCCCCCAAACCTGCCAAAAACACCCAAAAACCCCCCACAAACCACCAAAACACCCAAAAACCCTCCCAAAAACTCCAAAACCACCACAACCCACCAAAACCCCCCCCAAAACCCCCAAAAACCACCAAACCCCCCCAAAACCACCCAAAACCACCCAAAACCCCCAAAACCCCCCAACCCCCCCAAACCAAACCCCCAAAACCACCCCAAAACCCCCCAAAACCACCCAAAACCCCAAAACCCCCCCCACCCCCCAAAACCTGCCACCAAACCCCAAACACCCCCAAACCCCCCCAAAACCAAACCCCCCCAAAACCACCCAAAAACCCCCAAACCCCACCAAAACCCCTCAAAACCCCCCCACAACCACCCAAAACCCCAAAACCACCCGAAACCACCAACACAATTTCTTTAAGTTTGAAAAACAAAACCCGACAAAACCCGACAAAACCCCCCAAAACTCCGGACACAAACCCTATACAATTTCTATAAACCCCTAAACCCTAAACCCTAAACCTTAAACCCTAAACTCTAAACCCCAAACCCCCAACCCCAAACCTTAAACCCTAAACCATAAACCCTAAAACCCAGACCCCAAACCCCAAACCCTAAACCCCAAACCTTAAACACTAAACCCTAAACCCTAAACCCTGAACAGTAAAAATTAAACCATAAACTCCAAACCCTAAACCCCAAACCCCAAACACTAAACACTAAACCCTAAACTTTAAACCTTAAACCCTAAACCCTGAACCCTAAACTTTTCCTAATGAAAACATTTTCAAAATATTTGTTACAAAAAAACTAGGTCCACAATATATGTTTTGTAATTAAGATTTAGATTTTGTATTGGTTTGACTTATAAAAAATGTGGTCAGTAGATTGAAATTCATTTAAACCGTGAAATTTTTGAATTGAGAATTTTGAATTCAGCCCACTGAATTCAAAATCTTGAATTCAGTGGGCTGAATTCAAAATCAGAAAAAAAACGTTTGAATTCAGCCCACTGAATTCAAACTCGGAATTTCTGAGTTTGAATTCAGCCCACTGAATTCAAACTCGGAATTTCTGATTTTGAATTCAGTGGGCTGAATTCAAACTCGTTTTTTTTGATTTTGAATTCACCACTGAATTCAAAATTTTGAATTCAGTGGGCTGACTTCCAGCCCCTCCAGCCCATCCATCACCTCCAGCCCCTCCAGCCCATCCAGCCCAGCCCATCCAGCTCCTCCACTCCACCAGCCCCAGCCCCACAACGCCAAAGTCAAAATGACAAAAGCAAAAAAAAAAACGGCAAAGCCCCCCAAAACCCGACAAAACCCGACAAAACCCAGGACACAAACCCTATACAATTTCTATTAAACACCAAACCCCAAACACCAAACCTTAAACCCTCAACCCTAAACCTTAAGCCCTAAACCCTAAACCCTAAACCCCAAACCCCAAACCACAAACCTTAAACCGTAAACCCTAAAACCTAAACCCTAAACTCTAAACACTAAACCCTAAACCCTAAACCTGAACCCTAAACACCAAACCCCAAACCTCAACACCTAAACCCTAAAGCATAAATCATAAACCCTAAACCCTAAACCCGAAACCCCAAACCACAAACCCTAAACACTAAACCCTAAACCTTAAGCCCCAAACCCTAAACTTTAAACCCTAAACCCTGAACATTATCCAAATAAAAAATAAATAAATAATCAATACATTATTTTTTTGAAAATCAAACGAATTAATTTGATATTTTTTCAACAATTAAGAATATTCGAACCGGATTTTTTTAAAAAATGTTTCGTGGTAGGGGCTGGAGGGGCTGGAGCCTTCAGCCAGCCCCCCCCTCCAGCCCCTCCAGCTCCAGCCCCTCCAGCCCTGCTGGGAAGATTGTGACTTTGGTGCCCTGGAGGTGGAGGTGTAAAGCAGACAACCATGAGCATGAGGTTCTGCTAATTGCATACACAGGCACCTGCATATTCAGCATCTTGTTTTTGCCAGCCTTAGAAGGCTTCCTGTGGCATGTATGCCTTCATGGCTCAAGCATGGCATGTTTTTGATTTTGCAAAAGCCTTTCCAGGCTCATCCTAGTGTCCGTTTGTGGATCGCCTGAGCTGGAATGGACGAGTTTGTTTTTCGTTTCTCTCCATGTCTTTCAATGTCTCACCTGGCCATTGGATAATTATGCCATGGCATTCTCACCCTTTCAGGTGTTGTTGCTCCAGTTACCAAAGCCTATTTTCAATAGATGCAATGGAGGATTTCAGGTACTCTTCATGGAGTTAAATGCTTAGCTAAATATTAAACTAAATGGTTAAGTAATTGGTATTTAACCATTTATCATATCATTAATCTAACGAAGCTAACCCTTTTAACAACTCATTAGTAACTAGGACAACCATCTTCAATCATTACTACACCAACAGCCCATCTACGTGCGTGCGTGCGTGCGTGCCGTGCGTGCCGTGCGTGCCGTGCGTGCCGTGCGTGCCGTGCGTGCCTTGCGTGCCTTGCGTGCCTTGCGTGCCTTGCGTGCCTTGCGTGCCTTGCGTGCCTTGCGTGCCTTGCGTGCCTTGCGTGCCTTGCGTGCCTTGCGTGCCGTGCGTGCCGTGCGTGCCGTGCGTGCCGTGCGTGCCGTGCGTGCGTGCGTGCGTGCGTGCGTGCGTGCTGCTGCGTGCGGCTGCGGCGGTGCGGGCGGGCGGGCGGGGCGAATGAGCTGCAGTGCTGCGCGTGCGCGGGGCGTGCGTGGCGTGCGTGGCGGGCGTGGCGGGCGGGCGTGGAGGGAGTGGGGTTTTTCGCGGCGGGGGTTTTCGCGGGCGGGCTTTTTTTCGCGGGCGGGGCTTTTTTCGCTCGCGGCGGGGCGTTTTTTCACGGGGCTTTTTTTTTTACGCGGGCGGGCTTTTTTTCGCGGCGGGTTTTTTTTTCTGCGGAGGCGGCGGGGGCGGGCGGGGAGGGGGGGGGCTTTTTTTCGCGGGCGGGCGCGGGAGGGCGGGGGCGGGGGGCGGGGCGGGCGGCGGGCGGGGCGGGCGGGGGCGGGCGGGGGCGGGCGGGGGGCGAAGGCGGCGGGGTGGCGGGGCGCGGGCGGGCGCGGGCGGGCGCGGGGCGGGCGCGGGCTGGGCGGGGGCGGGCGGGGGCGGGCGGGGGCGGGCGGCGGGCGGGGCGGGGGGGCGGGGGGGCGGGCGGGGCGGCGGGGGCGGGGGGGGCGGGGGGGGCGGGCGGGCAGGGGGGGGCGGGCGCGGGCGCGGCGCGGGCGGGGGGCGGGCGCGGGCGGGCGCGGGCGGGAGCGGGCGCGTCGCGCCGTGCTCGCGCGTGGCTCGCTCGTTGCTCGCGCGTGCTCGCGCGTGCGTGCGGCTCGCGTGCGCTCGCGTGCGGCTCGCGTGCGGCTCGCGTGCGGGTGCGGCTCGCGTGCGGCTCGCGTGCGGCTCGCTCGTGGGCTGCGAGTCGCGGCTCGCGTGCCGCCGCGTGCGGCTACGCGCGGCTCGCTCTGCGTCGCTGCGTGCGTTCGCGTCGGTGCGCGTCGCGTGATTGCGCTGCTCGAGTGCGCCGCTGCGCGTGCGTCGTGCCGTGCGTCGCGTGTGCGTTAGCGTGCGTGCGTGCGTGCGTGCGTGGGGGGGGCGGGCGGGGGCGGGGGTGCTGGGCGTGAGGGGCGCCTGTCAGTGCACAGAGGTGGGTTGTGTTGTTGTGTGTGGGTGTGTGTGGTGTGTGTGTGTGTGTGTGTGTGGGTTTGTGTGTGTGTGTTGTGTGGTGTGTGTGTGGTGTGTGTGTGTGTGTTGTGTTTGTGTGTGTGTGTGTGTGGTGTGTGTGTGTGTGTGGTGTTGGTGGTGTGTGTGTGTTTGTGGGGGTGTGGTGTCTGGGGTGTCTCTGTGTGTGTGTCCTCTGTGTGTGTGTGTGTGTATATGTGTGTGTCCTGTGTGTGTGTTCTCTGTGTGTGGTGTGTGTGTCTATGTTGTGTGTGTCTCTGTGTGTGGGTGTGTGTGTGTGTGTGTGTGGTTCGCTTTGTGTGTGTTGGCTTCTGTGTGTGGTGTGTGTGGTGGTCTCTGTGTTGTGTTCTCTGGTGTCTCTGTGTGTTGTGTGCTCTGTGTGTGTGTCTCTGTGTGTGTGTGTCTCTGTGTGTGTGTGTGTGTGTGTCTGTGTGTGTGTCTCTGTGTGTGTGTGTGTGTGTGTTGTCTCTGTGTGCTGTGCTGTGTGTGTCTCGTGTGTGTGTGGGTCTCTGGTGTGTGTGTGTCTCTGTGTGTGTGTGTGTGTGTCATGTGTGTGGTCTCTGTGTGTGTGTGTCTGTGTGTGTGTCTCTGTGTGTGTGTTCTGTGTGGTTTGTCTAGTGTGTGGTGGTTCTGTGGTGGTGTCTCTGTGTGTTGTGTGTCTCTGTGTGTGTGTGTGGGTGTCTCTGGTGTGTGTGTTGTGTGTGGTGTGTGTGTGTGTGTGTGGTTGTGTGTGTGTGTGTGTGTCTGGTGTGTCTGTGTGTGTGTCTGTGTCCTGTGTCTGTGTCTGTTTCTGTGTCTGTGTCTGTGTTCTGTGTCTGGTCTGTGTCTGTGTCTGTGTCTGTGTCGTGTCTGGTCTGTTCGTGTCTGTGTCGGTGTCGTGTGTGTGTGTGTGTGTGTCTGTGTCTGTGTTGTGTCTGTCTGTCTGTCTGTCTGTCTGTCCTGTCTGTCTGTACTGTCTCTGTTGTGTGTGTGTGTGTTGCGTGTCTGTGTGTCTGTGTGTCTTGTGTGTGTGCGCGTGCTCGCGCGTGCTGCGTGCGGGCCGCCGTGAGGCGTGCGTGCGGCCGTGCGCGTCCGTGCCGTGCGGCGTGCGTGCGGCCGTGCTGCGGGACCGGGTGCGGCCGGAGTGTGCGGCCGTGAGGCCCGTGCGTGCGGCCGTGCGTGCGTCCTGCGTGCGGCCGTCTGCGTGCGTGCGTGGTGCGTGCTGCGTGCCGTGCGTGCCTGCGTGGCGTGCGTGCTGCGTGCTGTGCGGCTGCGTGCGTGGCTGCGCGCGTGGTGCGTTCTGCGTGCGTGCGTGCGTGCGTGCCGTGCGTGCGTGCCTGCGTGGTGCCTGCGGCCGTGCGGTGCGTGCCTGAGTGCGTGCCTGCGTTCGTGCCTGCTGCCTGCTGCTGCCTGCTGCCTGCTGCGTGCCTGCTGCGTGCCTGCAGCTGCAGCGTGCCTGCGGCGTGCCTGCTGCGTGCCTGCTGCGTGCCTGCTGCGTGCCTGCTGCTGCGTGCCTGCTGCGTGCGTGCCTGCGTCCTGTGCCTGCTGCGTGCCTGCAGCGGCCTGCGCGTGCGCAGCGTGCCTGCAGAGTGCCTGCGCGTGCCTGCAGCGTGCCAGCGTGCAGCGTGCCTGCAGCGTGCCTGCAGCTTTCCTGCAGCGTGCCTGCAGCCTGCGCGTGCCGCAGGTGCCGCGCGTGCTGCAGCGTGCCTGCTGCGTGCCTGCTGGCTGCGTGCCTGCTGCGTGCCTGTGCCTGCTGCGTTGCCTGCCTTCTGCGTGCCTGCTGCGTGCCGCTGCGTGCCTGTGCCGTGCGTGCCTGCGTGGGCGGGGAGTGCGCGTGTGGTGCGTGTGGGCGTGGGCGCGTTCGCGCGTGCGCGCGTGCGCGCGTGCGCGCGTGCGCGCGTGCGCGCGTGGACGCGTGCGCGCGAGCGTGCGCGCGTTGCGCGCATGCGCGCGGCGCGCGGTGCGCGCGCTTGCGCGCGTGCGCGCGCGCGCGTGCGAGGGTGTGTGAGGGTGTGGGGGCTGTCGCGCGCGCGTGCGAGGGTGTGTGAGGGTGTGTGAGGGTCTGTGTCTGTCTGTCTCTGTCTGTCTCTGTCTGTCTCTGTCTGTCTCTGTCTGTCTCTGTCTGTCTCTGTCTGTCTCTGTCTGTCTCTGTCTGTCTCTGTCTGTCTCTGTCTGTCTCTGTCTGTCTCTGTCGGTCTCTGTCGGTCTCTGTCTGTCTCTGTCTGTCTCTGTCTGTCTCTGTCTGTCTCTGTCTGTCTCTGTCTGCCTCTGTCTGTCTCTGTCTGTCTCTGTCTGTCTCTGTCTGTCTCTGTCTGTCTCTGTCTGTCTCTGTCTGTCTCTGTCTGTCTCTGTCTGTCTCTGTCTCTGTCTGTCTCTGTCTGTCTCTGTCTCTGTCTGTCTCTGTCTGTCTCTGTCTGTCTCTGTCTGTCTCTGTCTGTCTCTGTCTGTCTCTGTCTGTCTCTGTCTGTCTCTGTCTGTCTGTCTGTCTGTCTCTCTGTGTGTGTGTGGTATTGATTAACCCGGCCCCGCACTTCCCCTTGCAGCAGCCTAAGTCGGATTCTTTGTCTTGTGTCGAGGAGCGTTCTCGAACTTCAAGTGGTCACCCTGCTGGAACACCGGAGGGCTGGGACCTTATGTTTCCAGCTCAAAGACAGCCACCGTCCAGTGTTCTGTGGCCAGCACTGGCATAAACGGCTGAACCACAACAACTGAGGCGCCGCTACAGCTTGTTGGCTGGTTTGTGCCCCCCTCCCCCCCAGGGAAGCTCGTTGAATTCTCTTTGTCGTTGTTACAATCAAAGGGCCGACGACTATCTGGAATTAACCCAAGTTACCGCTTTTAGCTGCAGCAATCTCTTCGCGTAACACAGGCGGGCGCACTTCCAATCCCAGCATGAGTTGCCGAACTCGAGTGGCGAAGCCGCTCAATCTCCCGATGCGGTTTGTGAGCTCGAACAAATCCTGCAGGGAATATTGGAAAGTGATGAAAGCGCGCAACCCAAGCAGCGCAAGGACTTCCAACCTCCTACGTTTCACCCTTGATTGATGGAACGGCCTGCCTGTGCTCGCAACTAAGCAGTGATATCAGCTAGGGACACCCCTCCAGAAAACCCAGGCAGCAATGATAACCACCGGTGCATCCAGAGCATCCTACCCGGTCCTACCCATACCATGAAAGCTGAAACTGGAGGGTTCCTGAGCAATTTCTTGGACGGGGTTGGTTACCAAGAGCGGTTCATCATGTGTGGGTCACAGCGCGCCTCGGCCACGTTGCATTGCAACTGCTTGCAGCAACTGCCCCAGTTTGCTCATTTCCGTGAAGCCTACTTCTTGACAGAGACAAGGCCGGGACAACCCCGACAGTTGCACACGAGATAACCCGAGGATACGTAATGATGAACCTCATGGCTGGGTTAAACTGTCATTTTGGCGCACAGGGCAATCGGGACCGACAGCCTGGCCTTCTAGATTCTGAATCCCAGCTAGGTTCCCTTGCCCGACAGAATAGACACAGATCGGGCCACCCGAGACCCTGAGCACCCCCGAACGTCGCACTCGCGGAACCTTACAAGCATCGCTCCGCGGGGGCCTCTCTTACTAAAACTCTTGCAAGCTCGCTGGCTCTTTGTCTGCGTTAGGCAGGGAGGGGGGTCTCGCTAGCATCCCAGCTGCTTCGACCTGCATCGGCACTTTCGGACTGAAAGCTATCGGCGAGCAATGAGTCCCACAAATGCCAACCGGCAGACCGAGGATCCCTGGAGTGCCCACGCACAGAAGCAGCCAAAGAGTCCTGGCGTCCCGCATCGTCCCGCCAAGTATCCTTGAAGTGCAGAGAGTCCAGCATTCATGGAGTGCCCACATCCGATGAGTGCCCACCCTCAAAGAACTCCCCAGAGAGTCTGGCGACAGAAGCCTGCGGCGAAGTATCCGACATTACCTTGTCTGAAAACGGCTTCCGCAACATCAGGCAGCTGTAGGGAAAGAAGCAATTGTTTTTTTTGTGTTCTTTGTTCGTGTTCTCCTGTACCCCACTCCACTCCTCCCGAGAAACCAACGGAAAGGAGACCCCGCTCTACCTAAGTCCTGGTTTGCTTTGGGCGTAGGCGGCGGGCGACAGCTCCATCACATAGTTTAGTTGTTGCCTGCCTTTCCCCTTGATTTGCCAGCTGTCCTGGATGGCTGTGGCCATGGCCTCCATGTTTCTCCAGGTCGATGTAAAATACTGTGCAATTTGATCACTTGTAAATGGCGGCAATTGCTGCGAGCGGAGACGCAAAGGCCGCGCAATGAGGATCAACCCAATCACAGTACAGAAATATTTGTTGAGGTACTGCCTGAGCACCTCTGAGTTAAAGGAGAGGTTGATGGTGCGTTTGCAGTGGCTTATGAGCTCCGCACAGGAACTGTTCAGAACATCTTTCTCAGGCCGTTCACCACCCAGGAAGGCAATCTGTTCACAATTCGTGATGAGCTCAGAATGCTTCCCACGAAAGTTGCCTAGTCAAGCAGCTTCTCCCTCTACAGCGTCGGATTCAGCAAAAGGCATCAAAGCAGGTACGTGGCGACTGCACGCTTGTCGCGAACGCCAATGCGGCTGCAGCTGTCGCTGCCGCTGCGGCTGTTGGTGCTCCTGCTGCCGGCCGCCTGCTGCCGGCCGCCTGCTGCGGCTGCGGCTGCGGCTGCGGCTGCGGCTGCGGCTGCGGCTGCGGCGGCGGCTGCGGCTGCGGCTGCTGATCGGCTGCGGCTGCGGCTGCGGCTGCTGCTGCGGCTGCGGCTGCGGCTGCGGCTGCGGCTGCGGCTGCGGCTGCTGCTGCGGCTGCTGCTGCTGCTGCTGCTGCTGCTGCTGCTGCTGCTGCTGCTGCTGCTGCTGCTGCTGCGGCGGCGGCGGCTGCTGCTGCTGCTGCTGCTGCTTCTGCTGCGGACGCCGCCGCCGCCGCTGCTGCTCTGAAGCTAGCTACAAGAAGAACGACAAACACGACAGCGAACTGCATGACACCTTCCGACCTTCCAGTCTTTGCTCGCCAGCTGCCAGCTCGCCAAATGGAGGCAAGGTCACTGCCGAAATGCACGAAGCAACTCAGCTTTCCGGAGTCACGCTTCAGTCTGGTCATGTTGCTTTGAAAGCCTGATACAGTTGGGCATGGCTTGGAGTGCCCGCCAGTAGCTTTCAGGACTCAAGTCGGACTCAGGCTCGCACAGGCAAACCAAGAGTACAATGTCAAGGGGGTTGCGAGGCCCTGAACCCGGCTGAGCTCCACGGAATAAACGAGAAAGTCAACAATGGGCTTCAGCGACTGCGAGAAGACTTCCTTGCTATGCCGACAGCAGGAGAGTAACTTACTTCATTCCAGGTCTCTATCCGTGAGGGGCTCATGGGAGACATCTTGACAACATCTTGTACAGATCTGGCTCATACATTACACAAGCAAGCATGCGCTGGGTATGTTTGCAGGCTTGACAAACCATGCACAAAGAGTGGATTTAGCTGCCACGTCTCTGCAAAGACGTCGGAAAACCTTTCCACGTCTGAGGTGATCTGGTGGTCGCAGTTATCAATCTTCTGTCCAACTTTGTTGGCCTTGAGTGGGTGCAGTGGGCAAGCATGAGCCCTTTCGCTGAGGTTCAGCTGGAATGGAAGATGCTTCGACACCGCGCCTTGTAAAAGATCATGTCTTTGGGGCGCATGTACTTCTCGTGACACCAAAGTGTGATCTTTTCACGAACTTGCAATCTAAGGGCACTGATGTAGTACCTGCAGCTGAGCACCAAACACGCTAGGGACCACTTCGAATCCTTCAGTGTCTTACTACGGGCCATGTACGGAGACAGACTGTCCCCGTTGTGAACCCGACCATTACTGGCCACAAAGGCACAGTATGGCACAGCTGTGGATGTGACTGCGCCAAGAAACAGTCGGCGTCCTACACCCCCTGCCGAAGTGCTGTACGGTTTCTCATGAAGGCCTAGGTCTAGGTGGTACCTCGCGACAGCATCAAACTACACATGGCAGGAAACATCGTGAATGCAAAGGCTGCAACCGAGATGCTTTAGAAGTGCATTCAGCAGTGAAAGAAAAACCTTGACTCAGAAGACAAACACAAGCAACAATGCGGAAGCATCGCAAGCTGGCACAGCAACCGGAGGTTGAGTTCAACAGTTCACCATGTGCCAAGCTGCAGTTGCACCTGCGAATTCTGAAACCAGTCTGGCCAGTCGAACAAAATCTTGTGACACCACCGAGTTCACAATACTGCCCCAGTGTTTGGAGACCTGGGCCGAATGCGCACAAGATGCAAACCGTGATGTGAAAACGGCTGGCGGAACTGGAACCAGACAGGGAAACAACTATGTATTCTGGCCATGGTCAGGCAACTTGCGAAAATAGGCGCGAAAATGTCCATGTGTGAGACATGTGGGGACCAAATGGGAGCAATAACTTCCATCAAGTTGACGGCATGGCGCATGGGGTTCAAAACGAATCACGAAGGCAAGTCCAATGGCTTGACTGGGGGTTGCGGTTAAGATGTGCGCGGTCAGTCAGACAACAAATGTATTTTCCAGTGGTCCGCAGCCGTTTCGACGTAGTGAGAACCTGCTGCCAGCCTGCAAGAGCACCGACAGTTTTGTTCGATGGTTACCAAAACAGCCAGCACGAGTAACAAATGGAGCGAAGAGACACGTGTGAAGCCCATTCAATAAGTATGATTAGGATGAAACATGTTATTCTTACAAGGTTCGCTTTGTACTGTTTTATGTCGTGTTAACACGTCAAGCCGCTCCTTGTAGCCCAAAATGGAAAGTGAGTGTTCGGAAGTCTGATTAAAGAGAGCCCGGTCTGGGGACCCTGTCTTGCCTTGAGAGCTTGTCAACGACTAAAGTGGGATGCAGCCGCTCAAGGTCAAAAGACTGGAGCTCCAGGAAGACTGGAGCTCCAGAAGCTACTTGACGAGTCCAATGGTCTAGGGGAATAAGGTGGAAGAACATGATGTCCAGGGGCTGCGCAACCCACTTCGCCACGCTGAAGACGCCTTCCATTTGCTGCAGTCCTGTCTTCTCTGAAGATGCCCCTCCAGAGCGTTTGTCAGTCCGGGCTATGTGGCACTCGCCTGTCGGAGTGCTTTGAGTTCCCCTGGGATGGGGGGCGTTGCTACGCGTGGCTCTGCCAGTATGGTGATGTGATAGATCCAGTTCAGGACATTCTCTCCTTCTGTGGACCCTTTGGGGTGGAAGTTTTTCCCGGCATTCCAGGAAACAACTCACCTGCAACAACTCTTTGCTATCAGAAACCATGGAATTCCAGTCTCTCACACACACACACACCAGCGAAGAATGGTCACGTGTCATCTGAGGGCATGTTGCTACATATTGACGTCTTCCCTTCGACATTTGCCGGCCACCAATCCTATCATGCCCTATTGAAGAGAGTGAAATGCGACACCCAATGTTGAAGATTTCGGAGGCCCACACCGTGCCACACCTCTTGGCAACCCAGCCTCGGATATTGTTTCCGTGAATAATGGAAGTTAGCAGGACTTTAGCAGGCATAAGTTGACATATATCCACTTCTCACTCTTTGTCAGGAATTCTTCGGACCAGAGTACAGTAGGGACAGGGTCAAAGATGAAATTCACAAAAAAGAATAAATCAAAGCTGAGTTCAGAAGCTGAGCCTGGTGCCCAAACAGAGCCAACGGTGCGTAGAAGCAACATGAGCGACAGCTTCGAAACGGTGAAGAACTCCCGCAAGCTACAAGTTGACCCCAGAATAAACCTCATCAAGTCCTTGGATGCTGCAAAAGCTGTGACGGTACGTTACGCCTCTTTCACGGGGCTGAGAATCTGTCAAGCCTTCCACTCGCCGTGGCTTCGCATTCTTGACCTTCAGGTTCTTTGCCTGCGGACGCAGCGCAGAAGAACGCTCAAGTCGGCAGGTGTCGGCCCCATCGCCCCATCTCTTGCAAATTGAAATTCCTCCCAGTGAAGCATTCGAATTCTCGTTTCCTGCACTGCGATTTTAGAGTCTAGAGACTATATGTCTCGAGATGTGGCACTTTCTGCGGACAGCCTTGTAAATTTGGACCCTCTCGCTGAACTTGCTGACCTCACGCATGGGCAAAGTACAGGCCAGCCAGGGAACAGGCGCCTCCCTTCCTGACATATGGCACTGCTTGACCGCCTGAGTGGCTTGCGAAGCTCAAGAAAACCAGCCCAGCACCAAGCCCTAGCACGCCACTTCGCCGTGGGTGGCGCACCATAACGACCTCGTAATCAATTCCGCAATTCAGGCGATCATTTAAATGCGCCCATTGCTTGCGCCATCTTGGACAACATCAGCTAAGGCTCTGGCTTGGGGCACAGGTCTCAGCATTCGCGGCATGGCTGCGGTCACAATTTTGGGGCGCTTGGAATCACCATGTGTCCAGCCACAAACATCTGCGCAGAAAAAGCACAACGCTGGCGCTGCTATAGCTCACGGTTCAAATCTTAGCCTCTTGCAAGAGGCCACTCTAGAATTTTCACAGACATCATCCCAACCGTGTCCCAGAGGTACACGTGGAATGGAATCACCATTCCGCAACACACTGGTGCATGTAATGGCTAGTAGGCATTGGCCACGATCTTGGCCACGATCGGCAATGAAATAACACCACACACAACAGGACACAATGGTCTGCCGTCGTCATCCTTCGACGTTGGTCTCTGCTGGCGCCGTCGCCTTGTTGCCCTTTCCCGCGGTACTAGTAGTGGCTGTAGTGGCTACTCTCTTGTTCAAAATTCTCCCTTCCCTCAGATGTTTCGGCAAAGGTGGGCGGGTGCCGGTATGTCCCTCGTAGGGTCTTCGCGCCTCCGGGCTTGCTTCGCTGGGCACTGCAGTCAGCTCGCTGTCGCTGAGTACAAATAGGTCTGCGCATGCTGATCTTTCACCTTCTACTGCTGGACTGCCGAAGTTTCCGAGATCGGTGGTTCGCCTTCCAATTCCCACAGTCTTCTAACTTCTAATGCTGGCGGCAGCTTGCCCAATATGCCGTCATGGCAGCACGCTTTCTCTCTGCTTGCAGGAGATTGCGCAGCACTCAGTCCTGGACAGCTTCCTTGGCTGCTCCTGCTACTGGCCTTTCACACGTTTGGAGCCCCAAGCCAAACCAACCTCTGACAATTCTGACACATGAGGCCGACAGGCTGCCGGCAAAACGAAAAAATGTAACAAAAGCATGCCTAGTGATGGGGGTCAGAGTACCACAAGATACGGGTATTGGCAATTAGTCTTTATATACTCGTTCCAAGCGTTCCCATCCAAAACTCCAACTTCTCACTCATCCGGTGACTCTGCCAGCACCGGGCATGTGCTTGTGAGATACGGAGAAAATCAGCCGTTCCACCGATAGGCCGCAGCACCCGAGCTGCAATCTCAACCGTGCTACTGCCCAGCGGACAAACACCATTTTGGTCGATGTGGCTGGGCCATCTAATCCTGCCAGACTGCTTTGACATGCCTTAGCGACGTAGTGACGTAGTGCTTCCGCCGCAGCTTCTTGAAGCAAAGTCGCTGCAAAGCGAAACACGATCGGAAAAGTAAAAGCCCTTGTTGCCCATCAGCAGCAATCAATGCGCTTCCTCACAAAACTCCGCCACAAGCGGCGGAATTGCTTACTCATTGCCGGATGGAGATCGGAGATCAGCTGAGCCTTGCAACTCACGATCTTTTCTGTCTTTTTTGGCTCCTTGGCTGCATGGCATGAGCTCCATGCCAGAGATGGGCTGAGACAGCGAAGGCTAGAGGACCTATATACTTCACACTGACATGCACCAAGTATCGCAGACAGGTCGCTTAAAGAAGGCCTTTCTAGGCTGCTCAAGGAGCAGCAAACTTGCAGGTGCTGTTGCGCAAGCGCATCATTCCACAGTCCTACAGTAGCATGAGCTCCTATCCTGCACTCTCCTTTCGCACCGCATGGTCCGGTTATGTCCGGCAGGCACCGGTCCTGACACTTGAAACACATTCGTCCTGTAAGAAGTTTCTCAACAAAATGTTCGTTAAAATTCTCTGCGCCGAAGACCGGGGCACCCGGCATTCTTCAGGCACGCATGGCACTCATGACTCCCATGCACAAGACAAAAGTTCCTGATCGTTTTGTACGGCTCTTGTCTTTAATTACTGCAGGCTTCGCTGCAAGGCAGCCATGCACTATGTGACAATGTCTGCAATCAAGCTCGCTCCCCCCGACTAGGCCTTCAGCACAGCTCGAGGCTCGATGATGCCTGCCCGGATGGCTGCGATCTTGGCCTTCTTCCGCTCTTTCAGTGCGCCAGGAGGACACAAGTGGCAGTAGTCACAAAAGGCTGCATTCGAGCAGCCTCTAGATTTCCAGAACCAAGCACACGGCTTGCATTGCCCCATGCTGTGGAGGGCTGACCCTTGTGAAGGGACATCTGTTCGCAAGCCACGTGCTTGAACGGGATCTGGAACATTCTTTTCAGGCATGCGCGGCATGCTTGAAAGAGCCGCAGGCACCTTTGGCGACAGATCGTACGCAGCCACCAGCTGAGATTGTGGAGGATTTCGCTGCTCGTCAGGTAAACTGCACTCGTTGTAGTCCCAAACATGGCTTTGAGATCTTTGAGGTGGAGCCGGTGGAGCCGGTGGAGCCAATCCACACATGCTGGGGACGCTGGGGACAAACTCCTGGGCATTCGCGTTGAGGCGTGGCTTTGGCAGTTGCTGTACTTGCGCTGATGTGACCAAGCCAAAGCCGCCAAAGCCGCAGCCCTTGTACATTGCA
>CAJNDS010000908.1:0-52661 GCA_905221605.1 Symbiodinium natans
TTAATTAATTATTATTTAATTCTTAATTAATTCTTAATTGATTATTAATTAATTCTTAATTAATTATAAATCAATTATTAATTCATGATTAATTAATTATTAATTAATCATTAATTAATTATTGACTAATTATTAATTAATCATTGATTAATTATTAATTAATTGTTAATTAATCATTCATTATAAATCAAATTATAATTATCAATCAATTAATAGTTACAGGATAAAGTCCACTCAGCTCAGTGGTATAGGAACGTCCTTGACATCTGCGGGAGAGACTTGTCTAGGTTCAAACCCCCTGGCATGTATAAATTAAAAAGCTTAAGCAACTGCAACAGTCGACACCGATCTCCAACAGCTGTCACAAGGACAGACGTCCGGGACACGGGTTCGACACATATGTCTCACAGGTGTCCCGTAGAGACGCACCTGTCCTCACATAGGTCTCACACGTGTCCAGAGTGCATAAACAAAAACAAACACAAAAAATCCGTCCGGTACATGGGTACGGCACATATGTCTCACTGGTGTCCACTTTTTTATTTCAAACACCAATTAAAGAAACGCAAGAATCAAGCAAGTTGCTTTCAAGAATGAACGGGCAACACCGATCCGAGAGGTGTCACAGGGACAGAGGTCCGGTACACGGGTTCGACACATATGTCCCACAGGTGTCCACTAATTCAATTTCCAATTGAAGAAATCCAATCATCAACCCACCTGTCCGAACATAGGTCTCACAGGTGTCCGGAGTGCATAAGCTCAAAAACTCCACACACTCGAACCATAAAGTAAAGGTTCAACTTCAACCGTCGACACCGATCCAACAGCTGTCACAAGGACAGACGTCCGGGACACGGGTTCGGCACATATGTCTCACAGGTGTCCACTATAAAGACGCACCTGTCCTCACACAGGTCGCACACGTGTCTGGAGTGCATAAACTCAAAAGCTCAAAGCACTCGAACCATAAACTCAGAAACTCGAACAACTTCAACGGGCTACACCGATCCGAGAGGTATCACAGTGACGGACGTCCGGGACATGGGTACGGCACATATGTCTCACTGGTGTCCACTTTTTTTTCGAACATCAACTGAAGAAATGCAAGAATCAAGCAAGTTGCTTTCAAGGATGAAATCAACGGAAACACACCTGTCCGCACACAGGTCTGACACCTGTCCGGAATGCATAAGCCAAAAATCCCCGAAGGCTCGAACCATAAACTCAGAAGCTTGAACAACTTCAACGGGCAACACCAGTCCGACAGGTGTCACAGGACAGAGGTCCGGGACGCGGGTTCGACACGTATGTCTCACAGGTGTCCACTAATTATATTTTTCCCATTGAAGAAATGCAATCATCAAGCCACCTGTCCGAACATAGGTCTCACAGGTGTCCGGAGTGCATAAGCTCAAAAACTCCACACACTCGAACCATAAAGTAAAGGTTCAACTTCAACAGTCGACATCGATCCAACAGCTGTCACAAGGACAGACGTCCGGGACCACGGGTTCGGGACATATGTCTCACAAGTGTCCACTATAGAGACGCACCTGTCCTCACATAGATTTCACACGTGTCCGGAGTGCAAAAACACAAAAAAAAAAACTCCAAGCACTCGAACCATGAACTCAAAGACTCGAACAACTCCAACGGGCTACACCGATCCGAGAGGTGTCACAGGGACAGAGGTCCGGGACACGAGTACGGCACATATGTCTCACTGGTGTCCACTTTTTTTTCGAACACCAACTGAAGAAATGCAAGAATCAAGCAAGTTGCTTTCAAGGATGAAATCAACGGAAACACACCTGTCCGCACACAGGTCTGACACCTGTCCGGAATGCATAAGCCAAAAATCCCCGAAGGCTCGAACCATAAACTCAGTTATTGTTCAAAACCGTGCTTGTTATGAAATGTCATGTCGTGTTTGAGCACTTCAAGCATGACACAATCTTCGTCAAGCAACATGCATTCTGCTCACATCACTTGCTCTCGTTCGAATCTTTTCACGTTGTGGGGAAACAGTACCGAGCACGGCTAGTTGGATCTCGATCCCTCCTGTAAGACCCAAGACTGTTGTTGAGTCTCGAAATGTCCTGTGAGACACAGGGCTCCTTTCCCCTGCGAGAGGAAACTAGGGCTAACTCACGGTCTCCGCTCCGAGAAGATGTCTCCTCGCCGGTCTGGAAAACTGGCAGTGTTGCGGCCGACGGTATTGAAGCCGTCGAAAAAGAACATTGAATGTCACATGCACAACCTTCGGCAACCCCAACTGCAGATACGGGTTCCAATCCTGCACCTGAAGGTAAGGCCCCCATACCGACCTCCTGGTTCAGAGCAGAGGTGACTCCACTAACGGATTCATCCTGGGGAACCATCTCAACATCCTGAGCCAGCGAAGTCTCATCGAGACCAGGATCACCTAGTCACAGCTTTTTAGGCTTCAGTGGGCACTTGGTGACCGGGTGATCACCACCACACTTGTAAATGATGCAACCATGATCACCCCTCTGACAGTTGGCGTCCGTGCATCCGCCGAGGTTAAAACCATAGCAGACCTTGTTGCCCTTCTTGTTCCATGCGGACGCTCCCTGGTAACGTAGGCCCTCGGGTAGCCATTCCGACTTGCCAGCCCCGTAACCTTTCCCTATGCCAGCCTTCTCCTTGCCCTTGAGTGAGGGTTTGCCCTTTCCTGACCATGACTCGGAGCCCCTGGGGCTCCAAAAGGACTTCCCCTTGCCCGGCTTACCTTTGTTCGGAGCATGCTCGTACGGATGACTACGGTTGCCTTTTCCCAATCGCGACTTTCCTCCACCTTCAAAATCCCCCAAAGGAAGGAGCGCAACGATCAAATCATAATCCTGCAGCACCGAAGAAATCCTGGCATCCAAAGGCAAAGTCCCCGATGCATCTGCGCGAACCTCTGCTCCTGCCTCGGACATCTTTGCGAACGCCAACTTGTCAGCTCGCAGAATCTGCCTCAAGGAAACCTTACGGTAACCTTGTTGAGCTGGTTTGGTGAGGTACTTGAAAAGCGAGGAAACGTAGGCCTCGTGCTTGTCCCAACTAATCAGCCTGGCGAATGCATATGCAACTCCCCGTCTTCTAAGGGCGTTTAACACCTGGAGGGATCCCTCTATATCACGATCTTCCATACCAGAAGACTCCGTAACTTTGAGTTTTCCCCCTTCGAGGGAGAGGCTGGTGGTCAACGGCTTCACGTTCTGAACTTCCTCCTCGCGGCTGTGGCATTTTTCCGGGCCAATATACTTAAGGCATCGGTTTTCCCACTGCTGAACGGTCATGTCCAACAAGGCGTGACTAGGCTCCAACTGGCCAGTCAGGGAAATCCCCGAAAGCTGAGTGCGCAACTGGTCCATGCGTGCATTACGCTCAGCGAGTCCCACCTTCTTAGGTGCAACACCCTCGGACGGTTCTGCCATGTCCTTAAGGGAGGCCACCAACATCGTCTGGGCCTCAAGAATCAACCGTCTCAGTGATGCCTTCTCGCCCACCGTAAGGTCTGCCAGTACTGCTGTGCTCCATGTATCGAAATCCGATTGAGCCAGGAGTTGCCCCGGCTGGCCCACGCAAAAGGCCAGCTGAGCCAAGGTTTTGACCCCTTTGGCAGTTAGTGCATCAACGACCCGCTTGGTTAACAAAATTTCCTCTGCTCTCTGAAGGAAGTAAGGGGCCGAGTCCACTGAACTTGTCATGGCCGCTACAAGCTGTACGAGCCAAACAAACACTCACAAACAGAGACATCACACCCGAGTCTGCGAGCTAGCATGACGGCAAACTCACCCTGCTGTTTTCCAACTACGCTCGTACTCACCACTTCTCCATTAGGGGAAATTGGCTCTAAGAGAAACATTTAGAACACTGTGGGTAAGCATGTGCCCTGACCATAGGGACTCGGCGGTAGTGATCTCCAAAAGCTCTACCGCACAAAAACAAAGCAGACCCAAGTGTGGTTCTGTGCAAGACCTGACTTGTAGGGTGAGCCCAGTACGAGGGGCTCTCCGAATTATCCTCCTCCGAATCGGAAGCATCCGAAACTACAGCCAAAGCAGCGTCCTGATCGTCGGGCGTGTCCCCCTGACTGGTTTCATCATCTCCAGGTGCAACCGCCGCAGACTCCATGATCTTTTGACGGTTCCAGCCTTGAGCAAAATGGCCGCTCCTAGTTTGGTCAGGAAAAAATTTTCCTGACGCAACCGCTTCCAGGATAATGATGTACTCGCGCAACGCAGCACTCTGCAGCTCCCGACCGTACACCGCGTCTGATCCTGTGGCAGCGTCAGCGTGATGACCAAGAACGCGCTTAGTCTCCCTCAGCATGCCGAATTTGGAGCACCATACGAGGGTGGTCGCCTTGAGAGAATGACTAGACAATGGCTTTTCTGAATCAGGACGAGGGAGTAGAAAACGCAGCCAGCGAGTCACTTCACTAGATGACAGGGGGTCCGAAGACCAACTACCATCAGGCCGAGGGGCCGGCAGGAAAGGGACATCAATCCCATCATTCGGCAACCCAGCTTCATCTCTCAACTCCAGCAGTAGTTGTCCCAACGGGACTTTAGCAATACCAATTCCCGGAATCACCAAAGGAAGGATTCGGCGTTGCTGAGCATCAAGCCGTGAAGTTTTATGGTAGAGGGTACCTAGTTCAATGAAACCGTGACTCCAGTCCGCGCCACTCTTGTCAATAATCAAAGGTTGAATACAACGAACATCAGAAGCTCTAGCTCTGCCATAAAGCATGGCCAGAAAATGAACTGCACCACATCTATCAATAAGGGAGATGCCCTCGTCCTGAGCGATTGCATGCAGCTGTAACACCTCGTGTACTTGCAGAGGGGGAGCCGGGTCCCAAGGACTCTTGTTGGCCAGAGCTTTAGCCACCAGTCCGTTGACACGTGCGCTTTGAAAAACTTCAAGTCGTACCCGTAATCCCAGGGCATGATAACTCCATTTGATGGCCTTTAGACATGTATCCAAAGTGGTGGCAGCCGTTCGGGGCAGCTTCAAGACGCAGTTGACAAAAGACCAAACGACCTTTTCAGGAAAAGGAGGAAGGTTCCCTGACTTCACCAGCCATTCACAAAAAGTACGAATTGGCCCCACATGTTTCAAAACTGTGGCTGGGGATTTGCCAGCCAGAATCGCCTGCAATGAGTCCTGACCAGTCTCTGTATCATCCTCCATGAGAGTGCACAAGTCAAAGAAACTAGCAAAGGATTGGAGCAAGAGCAAAACCTTCTGATAAGCTTCGTGCTGACGGTCTCGCGAGCTCGCTCCCCGACGGGCCTTAACTGCACGAGTCCAGGCCTGGCAATGCGACGTTGCTGTATCTACTATACTTGTCGAAGACTGCGTGCCAGCTGTTAAGGCGGTCATCGGTTGTGTTCTCCCGCCCTGGTAAGGCACGCCCAACCCTTGAGGGAACATCGCCTTCATCGGGTCAAAAATGCATAACATGCTAGGCTGTTCCCAAGGCTGGCTGGGCAAAGCTGATCGTGCATGGATCTGGTTACGAAAGAACAATTCAGCCTCGCTGGAGCTGGGGTCTCGACCGGACATGACGAGGAATACCCATCAGTGAATCCCCAGATGCTACATGAATACTGAGCCGATCCATCACAAAACAACAAAGTGAGTTCTCCCTGGTGGGCATTGGATGCACATGCAGCGACACAACAGTCACGTGTGCAAACACTCACATGTGCAAATTGAATTGTTTCCGATCTGCCTGATCGCTGCATCCTGTGCTGTTCATACTAAGGGTCCGGCTCACCCTGTCAGCGAGGCCACCCCACTGCTATGCCGCGAAGCACCACATGCTTGGGCGAGAGCAGAAAATGCTCACCCGAGCGTACCGAGCCCGCGTCTCTGCATGCAGAGTGGAGGTAATCGTGCCCACCTTCCACCTGAGGAGTGGGCCCCGGGAGCTCGGCTTCCACCACCAACATAGCCCCTCCGAGGGACTTAGCCCGGCTCGCTGTCTTCTTCACAGCAGCCACCATGGACTCTTTCGAGAAACCCACGAGGGCACCCCGAGCCGAAAATCCATAAGCCGGGAAGCCGTCTTCACGATTGTCCCCCACAGTGATTTCTCCACATTGGGCCACGCCAATCACCGAGGCAAAACTTGTGCCATGACACATCGTGGCCTGGCTGGCATAGTTGGGGTCATGGACAAAACTCGGCCCCTTGATGTTGCATCCCACGAACAAAACGTTCTGGCCCGGGACATCGAAAGTGAACATCTCCGGCCCAACCTTTTGGGCAAGATCACCATCGCCCTCCAAGGGACGTCCGTAGTGCCGGAAGGCCCCCATAATCGTGGCCATTCTGCCAGCAACTGCATCAGGCACCGAAAGGTGGGACATATGGGGCTTGTACTCCGAGGCCTCGGCAAATTGGGCCGCGATCTTGCTCCACGGGTACTTCCACCAGGGCTCAAGCTGTCCCTTCTCGACCAACTCCCGTGCGCTGAGGGGTCGATCCGTGGCAGCCCAAGCTGCCGTGTTGGCTGACTCCCATAGGGCTTTGAGGTACTCCCCATCATCAGCTTCTTCATCCTCCAGGGAAAGCTCCTCTTGTTTTGCCTTATCGGCAGCTGCCTTTCTGGCTTCGGCCGCCTTGATCTCTTCAGGTGTGGCCTCCTTAACATCATAACTTTCGGCAGGCCGTTCCTGATGCTTGCTTTTCTTCCAATTCTCACTCTGCCACTTGTTCCACGGCCGGTGGGGTTTCTTCCATTGAGGCTGAGACTTCCAACTGTCTCTCCAACTGGAGGGTGTCTCTTGCACATTGGCCCCTGGCCCGATCAAGGCCGGTTGCTGCATCACCGGCACCTGTTGCCATACATGCCCTGGGCTTGCCATAGGCAAAGCGGGTGGTGGTGGCATGTGAGGTGGCGCCGTTTCGCGGCGGGGTGGGGTGCTCCTCCTGGACCCACGCCGACCCCTTGAACGATCTCTCGTTCGCTCTCTTGAGCGCGAGTCTGAGCTGCTACGGCGCCTACGGCGTCTGCCCCGGGAATCCGTCCCAAAAGGTGGCATCAAAGGCCATGGGTACATCTGACCCACCAGGCACCTGCCTTCGTGTCACAGGTTCCGTGCTCCTGCACAAAAATGCCCCGGCGAGTGTCGCCACGAACTAAGATTTTGGGCCAAAGAAAAACAAATAATGCACGAACACTTGCTGCAATGACCACATCTGTGCCTACCACCGATACTCTGCGGTGCTGATCCTTCCTTTCCATGTTGATACACGTCACGTGGCTGCGCGGCCCTTCTTGGCCAGCCCTCTTGGGCTCTATACTTCTCGTAAGAGCACTTCTGGCTCGAGCTTTCGGCTCAGGTCGAAAAGACGACCTAGGTCGTGTGATCAAGCTTGCACAGAAAAACAAGTCCCAAAACGATTCTCCAACACTGTACTACATCTCGATGCACAGACGTCTGTCATTTGTCGTGAGGTTACCAAACAAACGCACTTCTCCTCTAACCAAAACAAAGTACCCAACAAGAAGCCTCGACAACAGGCAACTAGGCCCGAGGCGAGACTTGCAACCGAATGCATCAAGCACACTGAGCTCAGGGCCGCCAACATCGCAGACGCCACGATCCCACGGTATTACAGGTATCCTGATGTTAACCAGAACAACATGAGTAAAAAGATCTCTACAGTGCTCGAACATATAAGGTTTGCCAGCATTCAGCCAAAGTCAAAACGATGCGCTGTTTTCTCTTGTCCTGTCTGACAAGGTTTCGTCTATTGACAGTCACATCTGTCTCGAATTCACCAGTCATGGTGAGTATGGGCCAGGCCTCCGGCCAGGCCTAAAATGCCTCATGCGAATCGCTAACGATGGGAACTGAGGTGGAGGCACGGGCTCCCGGTTGTACATCCTGATCCCCGCGATCGTCAGGGACCACACCATCATGTCTGCATGAAGTCGGAATGACTCCTGAAGGTGCCTAAGTAAATCAAACTGCAGCTCAACCATGTGTCGCAAAGCGTGGATCGCCTGAAAGAGCTGTTCGACATCACAGCCAAGAGCTGACGTTGATGTCTGTTGCTGACTCTGAAACGTCAAAAACGACTCGCGAGCCTTGCGAATGTCACCTTCCAAAGATGCAATGTGTTGTAAACATCGGCGAAGACGAGAATGATGTTCCATAATTTTCGTATCAATCTCCCACAAAGCAACTCTATCATATTCACAGAAGCTGAAAGGACGATCTGCATGAGTTTCCACAGTGGAGTCTTCCATGGGATGATTCTCATCAATATGACGGGCTAACGAATCCCTGAGGGCAGTCATAAGTACCAACCCCCTGAAGCACTTCGAGCCTCAAAGAAAAGCACGAGGTGTAAAACACGTGTCCCTGCTCCACATAAAAACTGTGGAAAGAAATGAGCAGCACTCAGGGCCCGGCTCATACTGTCTCCAGCTCATGGAAAAAGAGCATGGAAAGCTGATCGAAAACGTCTCACGAACGACTCCAGCCAAGATAAGCGTGCATCACTTTGTTGAACACGTGCTTCTAACACACGCAAGCGACTGAATATGTCTTCAAGGGCTCGACTGAGTTCGCCAAGTTCATCTTGATGCCTTTCACACATAGCATGCACATCAACCACATGCCGATGCACCAAACTGACTGTGCCAGTCCCACTAGAGGACGGTGTCTGGGGCTCCGAAGCTGTACCATCTGCCATGGCTCAAGCTAACCCCCTTTTTCGAAAACAATCTATCAGCTTCTAAGAGCACTTTCCGGGCATCCTGCCCTTTGAGAGGTCCCGCTGCGACGGGTGTATAAGTAAATACAAATCCTGCATGAACAAGCATAAAACTGATCAAGCATTAGAAATAAGTTGTGCAAAAAGGCAAGCACTGAAACAACAATCAAATGTTTTGTTCACCACAACATTTTGATGTTGTTTCCTTTGAACAATAAAGCTCTATCTTCTCCAGGCATTCGAAGAACGATACAAGCTTGAACAACTTCAACGGGCAACACCAGTCCGACAGGTGTCACAGGACAGAGGTCCGGGACACGGGTTCGACACCTATGTCTCACAGGTGTCCACTAATTATATTTTTCCCATTGAAGAAATGCAATCATCAAGCCACCTGTCCGAACATAGGTCTCACAGGTGTCCGGAGTGCATAAGCTCAAAAACTCCACACACTCGAACCATAAAGTAAAGGTTCAACTTCAACAGTCGACATCGATCCAACAGCTGTCACAAGGACAGACGTCCGGGACCACGGGTTCGGGACATATGTCTCACAAGTGTCCACTATAGAGACGCACCTGTCCTCACATAGATTTCACACGTGTCCGGAGTGCAAAAACACAAAAAAAAAAACTCCAAGCACTCGAACCATGAACTCAAAGACTCGAACAACTTCAACGGGCTACACCGATCCGAGAGGTGTCACAGGGACGGAGGTCCGAGACACGAGTACGGCACAGATGTCTCACTGGTGTCCACTTTTTTTTTTTGAACACCAACTCAAGAAATGCAAGAATCAAGCAAGTTGCTTTCAAGGATGAAATCAACGGAAACACACCTGTCCGCACACAGGTCTGACACCTGTCCGGAATGCATAAGCCAAAAATCCCCGAAGGCTCGAACCATAAACTCAGAAACTTGAACAACTTCAACGAGCAACACCGATCCGACAGGTGTCACAGGGACAGACGTCCCGGACACGGGATCGACACATATGTCTCACGGGTGTCCACTAACTCAATTTCCAATTGAACAAATCCGATCATCAAGCCACCTGTCCGCACATAGGTCTCACACGTGTCCGGAGTGCATAAACTGAAAAACTCCACACACTCGAACCATAAAAAAAGCTCAAACAACTTCAACAGTCGACACCGATCCAACAGCTGCAACAAGCACAGACGTCCGGGACACGGGTTCGGCACATATGTCTCACAGGTGTCCACTATAGAGATGCACCTGTCCTCACATAGGTCTCACACGTGTCCGGAGTGCATAAACAGAAAAAAAGACTCCAAACACTCGAACCATAAACTCAGAAACTCGAACAACTTCAACGGGCTACACCGATCCGAAAAGTGTCACAGGGACAGAGGTCCGGGACACGAGTACGGCACAGATGTCTCACTGGTGTCCATTTTTTTTTCAAACATCAAACTTGAAGAAATGCAAGAATGAAGCAAGTTGCTTTCAAGAATGAAATCAACGGAAACACACCTGTCCGCACATAGGTCTGACACCTGTCCGGAATGCATAAGCCAAAAATCGCCGAAGGCTCGAACCATAAACTCAGAAGCTTGAACAACTTCAACGGGCAACACCGATCCGACAGCTGTCACAGGGACAGAGGTCCGCGACACGGGTTCGGCACACATGTCTCACGGGTGTCCACTAACTCAATTTCCAATTGAAGAAATGCCTTCATCAAGCCGCCTGTCCGAACATAGGTCTCACAGGTGTCCGGAGTGCATAAACTCAAAAACTCCAGACACTCGAACCATAAAGTAGAGGTTCAACTTCAACAGTCGACACCGATCCAACAGCTGTCACAAGGACAGACGTCCGGGACACGGGTTCGGCACATATGTCTCACAGGTGTCCACTATAGAGACGCACCCGTCCTCACATAAGTCTCACACGTGTCCGGAGTGCATAAACACCAAAAAAAAACTCCAAACACTCCAACCATAAACTCAAAGGCATGAACAACTTCAACGGGCAACACCGATCCGACAGGCGTCACAGGGACACAGGTCCGGGACACGACTACGGCACATGTGTCTCACTGCTGTGCACTACTTCTATGTCCAATTGAAAGAAATGCAACAATCAAGCAAGTTGCTTTCAAGAAAGATATCAACCGAGACGCAGCTGTCCACACATAGGTCTCACACCTGTCCACAGCGCATAAACTCAAAAACCGAACCATGAACTCATAAACTTCAACAACTTCAACGGGCGACACCGGTCAGACAGCTGTCAAAATTCATTATGGTATGAATTTTAATAAACTCCTAGGAGCCTTCTCGCCAAACAAAACCCTTTCCAAACATCTCGTGTGCATTTTTTATTGCATCCACTACTATATTAACAGGGCTCTTCTCTTAGAAAGGACCCGATTTGAACCATTTATTTTTTAATTAGGACGGTGTATTGCAGAGCAACTATTGGTCATCTACTTCCCGGAAGACATTTGAGGCAGAGAAGCTGCTGTAAGAGATGATGTCCGCGTGGTCGTGTTGTCCTGTGGCTGTTGTCCAATCGGATCGCCGCTGCTTGAACTGCACGACGCCGGGCAGAGACAAGAAGGCAGCAAGGGCTTATCTGCCGAAGTCACAACTGCTGATGGTGTATTGTGGCTGCCCTCCAATCGGAGTGTAGCTGCGGCTACTCCGCAGCAAAAATGTGAAAACACAGCAGCAGCGCGCTGAACCCTATTTTTCTCACGACTTGAGCCAAAGTCATAAGCCGGAGGCTTCGTCAGTGAAACTCTTTACACACAGGTGAAAACTCTGCTCTGCCACGTGTTCTCCACAGCCACAAAACAAACTCAAACGTCAGTGGGAGTTCTCGGGACCTACCCAACTACACCTAAAGCAAGCAAAAACGTGCACAGTCACTTCTACAGCTTCCAGACACACATCCCTACAACTCAAGCAATTCAAAAGGCTTTCCCACTTAAAGCAGCACTCCCGTCGAGCCTCCAAGGCACAACTACGGAGTTCCTACAACTACACACACACAACTCTGAGCCAGCATGCAGGACGACAAAGTTAACATGTCCTTAGACAGGAACTTTCACACCCCCGCTTGGACTGTAATGCCTCAGAGCTACGCACTTCTTCACAGCTCGGTGTTTCCAGTGCTTAAACATCTCATCCCAGGCAAAGTCCGAAAGCGAGCACTCCTACTGCCGAACTAAGAAGGTGTTCCTACAAGACCTAACGTGACTTTCGCAGCACGCAAAAGAGCTCTACCCAGTTTAGTCGGATAGATACCTGTTTCTTCGACACTAGCAAGTGAAACATGCTGATGACTTTTGTCACAGGGCTTTCCAGAGAAGATTTCACTCCACTCCTCTCGGTTTGTAGCAAAGAACCACCGCTTAAAGACCCCGTCGAAGGCACAACGGTCCACAACCCTTCCAAAGTTCAGACCAAGGCGCTTCTTTTCTTTCAGATAACTTTCCTCCTTCCAAAGACCACAGTTCTTTGGCCATTCCTGGGTAACCAGGATCTCTTTGCAGCGGTCCTCCAGAAGTCGTCCTAAAGCTTTCCAAGATGCAACATGCTTCTTGACCTGCTCTCGCCACCGATGTCGAAACTTCGGTCGATGCCAGTTCTTAAAGCGGTAGCTACATCCAGCGGTACACGGGGAAGCTATGTGGACATAGATCTGGGGCGGTTTCCTACTCAACAGACACAGCAAGACCTCTCCGAGAAACATTTGAGTACTCTTGCTTAAGAAGTCTTCTTTCTCAGTTATGCCTATATATGCTACTCGGTCACGAGCACACGCTCGGCACAACGCACTGTCCGTTGAACAAAACACCTCGATCACAAGCAGAGGAACAGATCCCAACGCAAGGTCTCTTGCCACTGGCTCGTACTTCGCCAGGTTTGTCGGGATTTTCTCAAGCTTTTCACATACTTCTTCAAGTTCTTCCATTCGTTCACGAAGGTGTTCAGGAACTACAAGACCCTGAAGGTCTTCTTCACACACTCTTTCCAGTCCACACGCAACCAGCAAATGCTCAAGCAACAACTCCTCAGGAGATTTCGTCAGTCCATCGGCTGGATTCCGTTCTCCACTGATGAAGCTTAGAATCAGCCTTTCCAGGTGGACTAGCTCTTGAAGATAGCGATGACGAAGCTCCAGGTGCCGAACACGGCGTAACAACCCCGTCATTTTGCTAATCGACAAAGCGGCTTCCGAATCCGAAGCCAGGTGAATCGGAAACTCACCGGTCTCTCCTTTGGGTATTCCATACAGGAGCGTTTCCATGAGCAAAGACAAGTACACCGACTCTTTGGCTGCCTCAGTCAGGGCTGCCAATTCGGCCTCCGCCGAACTCAACGCGGTCACCGACTGTTTCCGCGAGAAAGTTTTGATCATGATGCCATGCCACTTCACGATAGCACCAGACACAGAGCAAATGTTCCATGACGCATCCACAAAGCCAGAGAGCATGGTTTCCGAAGCGCAGCAAGGATACTCAAACGCTTCTGCCGAAAATCGCTGAAGGTACTCAGGCAAAGCCATCACCCAGCGAACCACGCGTCTCAAGCAAGCTTCTGCCTGGCTATCTGGGTCACTCTGATACCGGCCCAGAAATCCTACCGGGTAGGACAAATGCGGCAACGTCAGGCTTGCCCACATCAACTTACCAAGCACACGTCTATAGCGTTCATACGCCTCAGTGCTGATAGGTGTTCCAGCCTCCTTCTTCCGGTACTCCCTCTCGAGGTTTCCCAGCACTGGTTTCACACCTTTTCCGCTAATGCCAAACTCTTCTCCAAGCGACTTCAAGTACCCCGGCTTCAGGCCAAAGAACACAGGCCCGTGCTCAGTGGTTCGGGCGATCACTCGACCCAAGAACTCGAGCTGCCCAGTCTTACCAGGTTCTAGAAGCCCTGTCTGCTTCATTTTATAGATCTTCGCTAGCTTAGCGTACAGATCCTTGGCAACTGGCGGATTCTGGGAAAAGATGATGAGATCGTCAACATACACTAACACCAAGGTCAGCGCACCATCCTTCTCAAGCCGGTGATGCACAGTAGGGTCGGCAGTCTCACCAAACCCAAACTGCTTACGCAGCGTGCTTGTAAACTCTAGGTACCAGCTCAGTGGTCCTACTCTCAAGCCATTCATGGCTTTGTGTAGCTGCGCAAACAGCGGCTTGTTCTCCTCATCATACATCCCATTCGGAAACCGGATACACTCTACTCCCTGCACAGGCGCTTGCATGAAGGCAACGCTCACATCTGCTGACAACAAGGTGCCACCTCTGACAGCATGAATAGCAAGGACACCCCTCAAGGCTTCCAAAGACGTGGTGGGGGAATATATCCCATCAGCTAGAGGATTGGATCCAAATGCATAGTCTCTCACAACAAGACGAGCACGAACGCGTTCAGGGTTCGTGGCCGACGGTTTCGAAGTCAGAACCCACCTAGTCGTATGGATTCTCCGCGTAGCTCGTTTACGGGCCTCAGCTTCTCCTATAATCGTAGCTACACCAAAAGCATCAAGTTCTGAGAGCTCGAGTCTCATACCTTCTTCAAGATGCTTACGAGGCAAAACCTTGCCAGAAACTTCGCAAACCGCATTGTCCGGGACATGGACCCAAATCTTCTTTCCACCAAACTTCATACGGAACCACTCTTTGACATTATCTCCCTTACGGATTTTTGTCGTCACTCTCAAGTCAGGCCCATCAAAGAGTTGCCTAAGGCCATGCTCATAGAGCCACGTCAGGCCCTCTTCCATGGCATCGTCTTCTCCTGGATCCATAGGGGCGTCGAGGTCCTCAAGACCTACGCCTCCGGGAGGCTCAACCTCCATGCCTGTTTCTTCAGGCACGTCCGAAAAATCCGGAGAATACCCATCCAACTCTCCTTCTTCTTCCATTGCTTCAGGGCCCTCAAGAGCAGGTGGTTCGGTGCGTTCAACAGGAAACTCAAGACTTCCTTCAGGGAGATTTGGGGAATCAAGCGGCGGACTCGGACCATCGATTGGAACATCGAACTTGATGGGTCTTTCAGGGTCTTCCTTATTACCTCGAAGGTCACGCAAAGCAGCTTTGTCAAACTCCACTGGATCTTTGGCACGAAAAGAGCTGAAGATTTCCAAACGAGGGGGCTTTCCAATACCTATTGGAACAAAGACTCGAATCCCAGAGCCATTAGCACCGTGAGGTCCTACATAGAGTGCCCTCACCAAGCGCTTTCCGCGGTGCTCTGGGTAGTCCTTCTGCGGTTTTCCAAAACCCACAACCCCAAACTCACAGCTCTTCACTGGCTGAACTGTCGACCCACGCAGTCTCTCCAAAGGCGTGCTGTGTTCCTTGGACACATGAAACAAGTTATGCATCCTCACAGAGTACCTCATGGCCTCAACAAACAGATGGCTCCCTAGAGGCAACTTTTCACCTACACGCTCTTCTAAGCCCAGCCAAACAGACCAGAACGCTTCTTTCACAAGGCAAACATGGCGTTCAACGATGCCCTTCGCTTGAGGTCTGTTTATCGCGAACGGGACCCAGTGCATTGACCTCCCCCCGAATGTCCGGTGTTTCGCTGCATTGCGGAAAACACTCTCGAGGAGATTTTCTTGGTCCCCGTGGACAACAATGTCCAATCCACTCAATCCCATTTCCGTAAAGGCTTTGCAAACCGATACAGCGGGCACTTCATCCTCAGGTCCTAAGACCACGGTATGTATGTACCCTGACACCACATGAACCATGAGAAGGAAACGAACATTCTTTCCGAAAAATCCAAAGTCGACTTGCAACTCTCCGGGTCCGTGGTGGTGTTTCATGTGCTTCCTACGAGCCGGCACTCTCCCTCTAGCGCTTTGACATGTGTCACAGCAACTAAGATAAGGTTGGTGGCCCTTATTTCGGTGCGCCTTCAGCCGCTCCGAGGTCAAATAGACCGGAACCTCAGGATCCAGAGCATCGCTCACCACCTCCGGGGAACTCAGGGCACCCGGTTCACCTGAGGGAACATTCTCCACACGGGGTTTCTTTCGAACATCGGAGGGCCTAGGGGGTTCACTTCCGCTGGGTTTCGCAAGTTCAGCTTCCAACGGATCAGGAATCAACTCTTCCTCCGACTCCGAATTCACAACAACCGGGGTCGGCAAACCAGCAAGCATACGCAGGGCCTCAGAACGTGCCACGGCCTTCTTTTGCTCGGACCCCCGCAGGGACCGAAGCCCACACAAGGCCCACTTCTTAAAGGCACGCCAACGTTTCATCATTGGCCCTTTTGCTTCCTCGCCCGTAGGCTCAGCTTTCAACTCACAAACAAGCACGCCACGCAAAAACAACAGGCGGCGCACAACACTCCAAGACCTACGTGGCACACGTCCTACCAAAGTTACACGCACAAACTTCAGCCTACTCCTACGGCGCACACTCAAAAGCTTCACGCACCTACGCAGCCAACCTCTGAAAACCAAACCCAGAACCAACCCTAAAGCCAAGGCACTGCTTCCTTTCCATGAAGACCTGGGCACAGAGGGACAGTGTGCAGACCCATTCGCGGCAGGCAGGCTGCACTCACAGTCACCTACCAAGCACTCAAACGCTCCTACCCTACCTCCTAATGCACACAACCAGTCTCCTACTGCAAACAGCAGGGCTTTCAGACCTACTCCTACCAATTTTGTGCATTGCAGCGAAGATCGGAGCAACTCATGCCCGGCTTTTAGGCCCTCAGGGCCCATACCCAAGCATATCAATCCATCTCGGAGCCCGAGTTTCCCACATCCGAATTGTCCATCGGTGGATTTGGAACCACCATACTCGTCTCTGCCGGCGGGGTCAAAGGAGAAGCGCTCCCCGGACTTCCAATCCCACCGACCATTGGCTCCCTTGGGACCTCGGAACTCACGTCCATAGGGGTCCCAGGGGCACCGAATGCCTCCACGGGCGTCATCGGCATCTCGACCTCCATTGGAACCTCGCCCGCAAGCTCCCTCAATGTATCTGGGTGCGGTGTCGATGGAGGAGGTAGAGGAGGCGGAGGTATAGGCAGGCTTGCTTCCATAGGCGTGCCTGGTGCCCAAGATGGAGGAGGTAGAGGAGGCGGAGTTAGAGGCATGCCTGCTTCCATAGGCGTGCCTGGTGCCGAAGATGGAGCATAGGAAAAGACGGACGGCGTAAGCGGGGAAGGAGGGCTGAACGGCAAGAAAGCCGGAGGCCCTGGTGGAAAAGCGGGGCCCGTCGACGATGATGGAGCCACCTCGGCTGTTGCAGCTCTCTTCATGTCGGCATGCAATCGAATCATTGCCTCGGCTTTTGCACGCGCTTGGTTGAGCAAAGCCCACCCCGAAGGAGGTGGAGCTGGGGCACTTTTGTGAAGAGGCGGTGCCGTGCCACCCGACGCGGATGGTGCAACATCCGGTATTATAGTTGGCGGTTGAGCAGCCAAGGTCACCCGGCGGTTGCTCTGGACGAGCACGTCCGCCAAAAGCGCTCTCAAGTCGGCAGCCGGCACACGCTCGACCTTGAGCTCGTTTGGCAGAATGCTTGCTAGCCCTGCCTCGAACAACTGGTATTGAGCAGGATGGCACCGCAACTCTCGAATCGCCTCCAGGTACAGAAGGAATTTCTTCAAGGTGAGCTGGATGCCAACCTGATTGTTGCGCCAGTACCCCCTTTGCTCGCATGGAAGGTGCGGTTGGCGGATGGTAGCAGTCACATCGGCGACTACCACCCCCATGGTGGTCAAAACATAGCCATACCTTGCATACTCTGCACGACGGTCGTGCTCTTCGACGAGGGTGTCCGTCAAAACCGACTGGTCCACCGTCGGAGCAGCAATGGCTCGCAGCTCGGCAATGAGCATAGGTTGCTTCACCGCAATGCCGCTTGTATTGATCACCAACTCCTGTGTCTCCAACTCCCCAAGGCAGGCTGGAATCCCCAACAGCCGTTCGACCGAGCCAGGGGTCGAGGTAAAAAGGTCGATGTTTTGGAGAAGCTGCCTCGAAAGAGACAGCTGACCTTCCTCCTCGAAACGGTGCGCAAGACGAGCAATCATGCTCGTCGAAAAGGCTTCCACCTGGGCCACACTCCCACTTTGGGAGTTCACAAGACAGAGCGGAGGCGAGGCTTCCGGAAGCTCCATCCTTTCCAAGGTCCCTTACAAAGGCTCCAGGCTTTGAGCAAAACACTCCTAGAGCACACAACACCAGCAATGCTTTCAGAAACACTCCTGGCCAACGCAAAATCCGAAAGGCACACTTCCTCTCTTCCCTCTGTCCCAACAAACACTCAGGCACACAAGCGCTGGGGTGCAAGTCACTCCTACGTCCTACACGCAAGACACTCCTACTCCTAATGCAAACACTCTGAGGCTGGAGCGGCACAGGCCCTACCCCTACGCACTCAAAACCCTTGTCTCCACAGCGTGTGTCCCTACTGGTTTGGTTCTCCAAAGACGTGTTGCTTGCAGACTTAAGCAAAACAGCTGCGGCGGAACATAAAGCTTCAGCACAACATGCAGAGGGTGGGGTTTCCAGGTCTACTCCTACTTTCGCAACTGCAGCATGCTCACATCCACTCAAACGCTCCTGAAAAACATGCTCATGCAGCTCATGTTCCCCCACATGTTGCTTCACTGAAAATGCTCGCAACAAAAACTTAAAAGGCGTCACCTCCAATGCTCTTCCTACGTTGGGCGGTGCCTTCTTCTGCACCTTATCCACTTCCATCGCGTCGTCGTTCGGGCTCCACCCCGGCTTGGGTGAGTCCCCTTTGCTTCTTCTTCCTTTCGGCTTTGCCTTGGTAGGGCCAATCTCCTTAGCCAACGCCCACCAGCTCCTGGCTTCACGAACCAAAGGCACCCACATCGAGGAACCTCGTTCCGTCTGCTTCACCAAGCAGCTTGCTCCAGGCTCTGAGGTGAGCCAGGTACTCCATCCCGAAAGGGATGCTTGCCAAGAACTGACTACGTTGAAACCAATCTTGCAAACCAAGACCTGTTGAAGCACTACGGGCCCCAACTTCCCAAACTTCACCCGAATGTCAACCAACTTGACACATTCCATGGGCGTATCGCTAGCACTCATGAGCACAGGAAGAGGTCCCGAATGCTCCTTGACGACTTCGTAAAAACCCAACGCACTCTCTGACAACACGTGGCAGGTGGCTCCACTATCAATGAGCCATGCGAAAGAGCTATTCCTAGAGGATGACTGGTTCAGTCTCTCGATCTCTCCGTTCGTCATGGTGAGACGAGGGGGCTCAGCTTCATTGGGCTCATTAGTTCTTGTCCCCGGACCCAAGCCACTCAGATGATGAGACCGCATTGCCATCACCTGATCAGACTGCTCGTCTTCCACAGCTCGGCCCTTGGGCTTTCCTTTGTTCTTGGGCTTCCCCTTGGGCTTTCCACCCTTTCCTTTGTCTGTCTTCCCTTTGCCTTTGCCCTTCCCTTTAGGGCTCTTCTCTCGATTCTTGGAACCAGAAGGCTTTCCACCTTTCGGTTCATCCCTCTTCTTCCCTTTGCCAGAGCTCTTGTCGGGGCACTGCCAACTCATATGGCCTGATTTGCCACAGTTCCAGCAGAGGCCGCGCTCCCCAACTGCATTCAGCGAACCAGCATCACACAATCAGGTTTGCTCCTCGTAGAACCGGATGCTTTCAACCAGTTCCTCCCAGCTCCCAGACTTTCCATGCAGGACAACGTAATGCCTACACTCTGGGCTGACAGATTGAAGAAGAAGGGTTGAACGATCAGATGCTCCAAGCCTCAGTTCAGGGAACCGATGCAGCTTCTGGTCTACCTTCCCAAGCTCGTCCTCAAGGAAGCGGACGCAGTCAAGCGGTCGCTTGTACGAACTCGCCTTCGAAGTTAGGCGAAGGGCTTCATCTCTCACAGCAATGGCCTCCATGCGAGAGACAATGCTGAAGGTCTGGTGCATTTGACGCATCACCTCATAACCACAAGCAGCTTGTCCTTGACGCATCGACGTGCTTCTCACCAGTTCCATCCCACGTTCGAACTTCTGCAGACTTTGTTGCAGGTAGTAAAACAACCTTGCCGAACGCGATGCTACCGGAACTGCCATGTCAGACTGCTTGATCTCACGGTCATGCGTCATTGCCTGGCGCAACTCATTGACATAGTTGTCGTCTATCAACGCCAGCCAGGAAGCAAGCACCTCGCACCACCGATGGTACTCCTCCAGCTCTCTCACACGCCCTTTTCCCATCGACACATTATCGATGAGCGGCAATGCTGGCAGATACTTCTCTGCACGGTTACTTCCAACATGCAGGTTCTGTGATGGTGCCGGTGGAGGAGCAGAAGCCTTTGCCGTGGGACTTCCAGCAGCTGCTGCACTTGAAGCACCCCCAAATGGGTTGCTCACAGCTGCAGACAATGCTTCCTGCTCACGTCTCCTTCTCTCGTCGGCCTCCATCTTTGCCACCAGAACTTGAAGTCTTTAGGATTTACAAAACTGTCGACATCTGAATGTATAAAGGAAGAGGTTCATAAAGAATAGACAGTATGTAAAAATTGCGAACCCTTCCCAACACGCTCAGATTCCAATCCTTTGGCGTCACTGCGAGTTGCCTCGGATCAGGGGAACTTTCAAAAGGTAAGGCTGGGCACAAGGGCTCATGGGACATAAAGCTCCCTGCCCTTCGACGGACCCTGCCAAAGAGTCCAGGGACCATACGGAGATTGTACTCACTGCCCTCAACGGACCCGTCATCTCCCCCCGGGTGGGTGGGTGGGAAAAATTGACAAATGTGCTCAAGAGTTCGCTAAAGAACGGCCTGCAAATGTGATAATGAAGCACATGTGCCATGTATGCAAACGACCACGAACCTCTGTTTGAGCAGGGCTGAGCGCGGCACAAGCACTTTGCATTTTGCACAAGAGAAGAATTCAAGCAGCTGTGCCTACTGCGAAGCCCCGAAAAACCACATGAAAAACGTCTGCATAAATCATGCCCATGCAAGATCTGCAAACACACGTGGTAGAAAACTCAGAAACTTTAAAGACAGTTTTGCGTTGCCCCTTCTTCAAAAGGGGGAAGGGGCACCTATAAATCAAAGACCACTCTATCCGCAAGCGGAGCGCGTAGTCTTTAGGATTTACAAAACTGTCGACATCTGAATGTATAAAGGAAGAGGTTCATAAAGAATAGACAGTATGTAAAAATTGCGAACCCTTCCCAACACGCTCAGATTCCAATCCTTTGGCGTCACTGCGAGTTGCCTCGGATCAGGGGAACTTTCAAAAGGTAAGGCTGGGCACAAGGGCTCATGGGACATAAAGCTCCCTGCCCTTCGACGGACCCTGCCAAAGAGTCCAGGGACCATACGGAGATTGTACTCACTGCCCTCAACGGACCCGTCATCTCCCCCCTCAAACGTCCGGGCTCAAAGGAAAGGCAGTGTCCAAAGGTTTCCGCTCGAGGACGAGAGGAGGTCCCAGGGAAGGTCGCTCAGGTCCATGCACTCATCTGCTAGAAGCTGCGCAGCCTGAGAGAAGTCGACGACCCGACCTCCAATCATCTGCGCTGCCAACGCAGCTTCCCCCCTGCTAGGGAGGTCGGCCACGTTGCTTGCAGAAGGAACGCGCTCAATCCAAGACACGATGCCGCCAGCCGACTCGCTGGCGTAGAAGAGGCATGCCAAGTTCAGTAGAGAACGAGAGGGGCTGCTGGCCTTAATGCAAGTGTACCTGGCGGCGTCATTGTCCACGTAAAAGATGCACCTCTTCCCGGCCAGTTCCGAGGCGCAGGCCCGCCTCGAGAGAACCAGCGCGTAGGCCTCCGCCTGAGAGATGACCTGCTCGATGCCCTCTGCCAGCCAGAAGTCCACAAGCTTGGGCGGGATCTCGCCCGCTGCCACCCATCTTCTATTGGAGCTCTGGTCCAGCAGAACTATCCCCCAGCGGGCGACGCCTTTCTCGTAGGATGCGTCAGTGAAGATGGAGACCGGGCTCCCCTGCGCCCGGAGTGAGAAGGTCCTCGGACGTGCATCAGAGAGTGTCTTCAGGATGAAGCGCCCCAGCGATTTCACCTCTTCCACGGAGGGAGAGCGGTTCATGTAGCAGATGTTGGCCAGGGCCCTGCAGGCTATCTTCATGGCTCGTCCAGCCGCGAAGCCCACCATGAAGTTCAGTTGGCCGTGCAGGGAGGCTGCTTCCCTGCGAGTGACGCAGCCTGAGGATGCCATCCTTGAAGCCTGGACTCGGATCTTCTCAACGCGGCTAGGCTTGTTTGCCAAGGCCACCTGACCAGCGAGAAGCTCCCCAACACTGAGTCGCATGCCAAGCAGGTCAAAGGTCTCTTCGAAGGGGCGGCCCTTGTCATCACCCACTGCGTACGACCAACCCAGGGCATCCAGAAGGCACTCGATGGCGAGGGAGCCCATCCTTGCAGTGGGGGCCGGCTCAAGCAAAGGGAAGTCGTCAAAATAGACCCCGCCGATCATGCCGGCGAGATGCAGGGCCAGGTGCAGCAACGACCTAGAAACCCTATTGAAACCGTAAACCGCCGCGCAGCATCCGAAGGGGAGGCTCCTGGAGATGAAGTATTTCCACGAGCCCGACCCAGGTTCCCAAACCATCAAGACTGCGAAGACGAGGTCTTTGGCCATAACCGGGATCTGCTTATAGGCCTTCTCCAGGTCCAAGCAACGCCCCAGCCACTTGACCCCCCCCAGAAGATCACCATGTGTACGCCCCACGAGCGTCGAGCCATCCGACAGCCCTACCCTGGTGAAGCCGTCGTCATGAGCAGCGTTCGCCACGAGACAGCAGAGGTTGACTAGGTAGTCGACGTCATGCAACTGAAGTAGGTCCACAGCATGGTAGGCCGTGTTAACCCCGCTCTCTTTGTAGTCATCTATGGGCCTGCATTTCTCAGAATCCCCGGAGCCCTGGCGAACACCAAAACGCCTGCTGCAGCAAACCTCTTCTGCGCCCAGGGTTGCCTTGACGTCTTCGAGGGACTCGTAGGGGCCAATGAGGTAGCCTTTCTCCACCTCCTTCTCAGTGGCCAGCCAGACCTTGTGCAGGAGATCAGCATCATCTCCCACAGCCCCTTTTCCCGAAAGCATCTTGTTCCGCCAAACTGAGGAAGCGAGGAGGTCCTCCCTAGTGCAAGTTGCGGGGATCTCTTTCCAGTCGTAGAGCGGCGACTTCGTTGGCCTTCCTATCAAGGGGACCCCCTCCATGAGCTCCTGGGCGTCCAGGTCGGGGAAGCCTGTCTCCACGAGCAGCTTGCGCCAAAGAAGGATGTTCTTGCCCTTTAGGACCGCCTGGGCATGTGGAGGAAGTGAAGCCTGGTAGCGCCGCTCCTCCACCGCCAGCTCCTTTTTCATGGCGGCCAGACGTTTCTGCATAGACAGCCTCTTCCTGGCCGAAGGCATGAAGCCACCAGTGAACAGTTCAAAAATGTTCCTCTTGACCTGGTCGTCTATGGAGTCAGATGCATCAAAGGGGTGCGGTACCTGACAGGCCTTGGCCACAAACTCCTGCTTGGTATGCAGGACTGCAAAAGTTGAGCGGCTCCCGTCTCCTCCCCCCTCAGAAGAGAGCTCGCGAAACTCACCCTCAAGGGGGCGAACATGAGTGAAAAACTTGTACTCGGGCACCAGCGGAGGACGGCGGCGGGGCTGGCGGAGTAGAGGCCGCCTGGGGGCTGGTGCAGGCAGGCTCAGGCGGGCCCCAAGAAGAGAGACATACTGCAAGCACAGCTCAGCGGGATACTCGGCCTCCAGAGCGGTCTCAAACTGCCAGCCCCCCGCCTTGCGGTAGATCTGAAAGGGTGCATGTGTGTGCCGACCGTCACAGGGAGCCACGAGCCCTCTCAGTTCAGATGCGGAGGTGAGAAAGCGAGAAGCCTTTTTTCGATGGCCACCCCACATACACTGGTCAAAGTCAACATGGAACAAGCTTGCATACCAGCTCTGAAAAGCACGCTTCCCGGTCTGCCGAACAAACAAGGCGAGAACACTCCACATCCAGGAGTTCACCGGATTCTCTATGGTCACGGTCCAGCCTTTGGCATAGGCGTCCAGCAGCAGGGAAACAACGAAGCGGCAGAGTTCATTTGCCGCGTCAACTTTGGCTTGCTCGGCAGAGGAAAGGCCGGGAAGGCCCAGCAAGTATGTAGCATCGCGCAAGGGGCGAGGCTGCGGCGCGCCGGATCGCAAAAGATGAGCTGGGAGCTTGATCTCTCGAGCGCGGCTGCCAGTTCCGCACGGGAGGCCAAGGTGAATGCCCAAAAGGCGCCCAGAGAGAAGGCGCTCACGCAAAAGGCGCTGACAAAGGGGCACGGTGAGGTCGAGCGTCCAGACAGGATGCAAAGGCCTGTGCTGATTTCGGGGGCCGTCCACCGCCAACGCGGGCACACCAGCGGCTGCGAAAGTAGAGCTGAGACGAGCGCAACCAGCAAACAGCTCAACAAACGTCGGAGCTGCCAAGTTGCCCCCAGGCGGCTCCGGAGGGAAGGCGGCAACGCCGGGTGGGTCGGGGCCCGCGGGCAAGCAGGCCGCAGCGGGGGTGCACGGAGGGGAGGAGCTCGAGGGCGCGGGTGTGGCTGCTGAGGAGCCCGCGGACCAAGAGGTCTCAGCGGGGGTGCACATGGGGACTATACCCGGGGGAGGGGGCCTAAACCGAAAGGGAGGCGGCACCTCAGTTGGCGGCTCGGAGCAGGGGCGGCCAGAGGACTCCAAGTGACTGTTGTCAACGCCAGGGGAAGGGACCCTAAACCCCAAAGAACTAAGGGTCAAGGCTTCTGCTTTGGGCAGGCAATCGGAGCCACGCAGGCTGAAGGCAACGACGACCACGCGTGAGCCGGTCCATGGACATGTGCAATGAAGGCGCTCACGGGCGTTGAAGTAGACGCCCTGGGCCGTCACATCGAGCAAAATGCCCGACTTCGAGGATGCGGGATCAGCCTGAATCCAAACTTGGCCCCCTTCGAAGGCCGAAATGGCCACCGCGAAGTTCAAAGTAGCCCTTAAATTATTCTTATCCCGATGCAGTTCAGTACGCAGGTTCTGGAAAATTGCAATGTTGCTAAACACGAACTCCGGAGGAGTCTTTTCACAAATAAAAGAGCAAAATGTTCTAATTGCCTCTGGATACAAGGAGCACGAGCGACGCAGACCAGTTAACGCACCATGCACATACGCCCCCGCCTGGAAAACACGGCTCTGATCGGTGGAGCCGCTGCGAGGGGCCTCCTCACCCGGCAAAGAGTGGAAGACCTGGAGAAGGTGGGCCAAAGTCAGCGAAGTGCCTGTATCCGAGCTCGTGAGGGCTAGTCAGTTTGCCAGCGGGCAGGCAGTGTAGGAATGCGGCGCGAAACACTTCCAGCAGACGTGCAGGCCTCGACGGCAGCGTTTGCCTGGTTTAGCAAACTTGCAGCCCTTGCAGTTAAACCCGAAGCACACAGGCTTGCCCTCATGTTGAGAAGAACAGCCCGGCGGCAGCTCGAAGGGGGTGGAGGGACCTTTGCCACCCCCACCCGAGGTCTGGGCCCCCTTGCCCTTGGGAGGCTGCCCCTTCTTGCCACCAGCGGCACGGTCGGAGCGACCCTCAGGCGGCTCGTAGGGCTGGAAGCGGGCCGATTTCGGAGCCGGGATGAGGCAGAACTGGACCTGGGGGTGGCTCTTTAGGGCCTCGAGCTGCACCTGCAAAGGCTTAGAGCCATCTGGGCGAGCAGTCAAAGCACCACGAGTCTTCTCAGCTAGCCGGACGAAAAGCTGTTTGTCGGACTCGCGGACCTGGGCCATGGTGACGTAGAGACAGCCCTGCGGGGGGCTTCGAGTCAGCAAGAAGAAGAGCTCCTCGTGGTACAACTCCATGGCCGAGAAATCACACAAACGAGCGAGGTCGTACGCCAGAGCGCGCCTCTGAAGGGCCTGGCGGATTTGTAGTTCCCCGCTAAGCGTGCAGGAGCTCTCCTGCATCTTCTTGGTGAGGCGGAGATTTCCAGCAGCATCGAATTGAAGCCCGAGGTCACTGCGAGAGTGGGTAACCTCATGAGCCCTGCTAGTCAGACGCTCCCAGGGGATCCAAGAAAGTTGCTGATCAGCACCCTGCTGGAAAACAAGGTCCACGAGGCGATGAGACGGTTCGGACTCACTCGTGATGCAAACCCCCACGAGACGCTTCTTCTGCTCCTCCAGCCTCGTGGTCCTCTCGGCTATGGTCAGGCGAATAGGCTCAGCCGAGTCCTGACGCTCAACCTTTTGCTTGAGCTCACCCATGACGGTTGTGCTAGCCTCGAACCACAAGCGTCGAAGCGGGATGAGCTCCCGCGTAGTGACATCCCGCCGGATGAGATCCCGGACAGCATCAATCAGGGGCTTCTCATCAGCTTGGCCGATCTGGTACGGGCTGACGAAAGCCAGCGCACCCAGGGACTTCACATTGGCCTTGATCAACAAGTCTAAGAAGCCCTTCTCCATGCCAAGCTCGAGGGCCCGGGCCGTGAAGGTCGCCTCGCTGTCAATGGCAGAATTCATGGCGAACCAAGAAAGGAACTACCACGCGGGGCACAGCTGCAGGCCGGCGCTGACAAGAAACTCAAGCTAGGCATGCTCGAAGACAGGCCTGAGGCTTTACGCTCATGGGCACCAGACGCTCCGCTCCACGCCCGAAGGTCAGCGGGACTGTGCCAGTATAATTAGATCACACATATGGCAGAAAGTGATCTTCGCCTCTTTAGTCTGCACCACACCGGGCACCAAACGCACCGCTCCACGCCCGAAGGTCAGCGGGACTGTGCCATGCTTCACATGCAGCAACCCCCCCCCCCCGGCCCAGCTCAACGCCCGAAGGTCAGCTGGGAGGGGGGGGAATGGAGGCATCCAGCTTCAAGTGGAGTATACTGGAGACAACCACTTTCCGACGAAGCACATCCGGTCAGGCCCCCTTTCGGGCTGCACACTGAGCGCACACAGGCAAGTCACAAAGGGGTACACTGACATCAATCGGCGAATAGTTCTGCGAGCAACTCCTACCACAAAGAAAACGATTGCCGTCCAAAACATGCACCACACGGGAAAATACGTGCATACGACAATCAGCTGTGGCATCAAGCTCTGCAGCGCTCATGGGCTCACGAGTTGAAATGACCCCTGTGTTCGCGGCCATGTCCCTCTCATCGAAGTCATCGTCCTCCTCATCGGACTCCGGCACGCCCGGGTCGCCCTGCACCACGTTCTCAGCCAGGGCATCGCCCCCACAATCGGAGGAGATGAGCTTGGCTAAGCGCCAGACCTTCGTGTCGTCTGGACGGAAGTGGCCCTTGCAGATTCTCTCCACGAGGCGATGTACAACCCTCATGAGGCGGGTTTGTTCATCCCGCGCATATGTCAAAGGGGACGCCACGCCTGGATCGACGTGATGCCCTAACAGGCGGCGGTCACTCAGGGGCACTTCAGCTGATTTGGCGGCCCACGACAGGACTGTCGTCTTGAGGGAGTGGGAGCCAACACCATCATATGGTTGAGATGCAGCAGACAAAAACTCTCTCAAGTATAAGGTCGCCTCGCCCGTCGACATAGGCCGCTGCAGCCACTCGCCAGTCGCCTCGGAATAAGCCGGAAGTGCAGGATCTAGACCAAAGCCCAGCTTCTCTCTCAGAGCCATCCTTTCGACGGCCCACGGAGCATCTGCGAAAAACTTCCCAAGAGAAGCGAGGGGAAGCAGCTGAGCACGCCGGGAGGCAGCATTTCCGGTCTTCCATTTTGAGCTTTCAGCCTCGACCAAGGTGAAGCCCTGCGCCGTTTCAACCTTGAGGACTGCCAGGCAAATTGAGTCCCCAAAGCGGCTGCTGGACCCTACACACAGAAGAAGGTGGCCAGCGATGATCTTCCAGTGAATGTAGGGCGCCTTGAGGACGACGTATTCCAGGGCTTTGACCTGCTTCACAGTCAAGGGTCGGGCTTGCACCAGTTTGCGCTTCTTCGAGTACATCCGTTGGGCTGCACCCTTAACCCTTGCTGACAGCGCCCCCAGCGACCTGGGACGGTTCAACTTGAGGGTGTGAAGCGCAAAGTTCCAAGCCTGGAGAAATGAGGAGCCCGTGGTTGGCTTTCCGTGCTCTTCGAGGTGGAACATGTACTGGTACAGAGCATGCTCCGAGACCTCAAGCGGGTTCCCGAAGCCACCGTCGATGCAGAAGTTGGCGAAGCGCCACAAGGAAGAAGCCCTTTTCACCAGTGTAGAAGTGCTTTTCCCCTCGAAGACATCGGAAAAGGCTCGCTGTAAGAAACTGTTGTCCCTTAGCAAAGACGCCTCAGCCGCCAACACCTGCCCAACTTGAGTCGCCGAAGGGTCCAGAAGCACCAGCACTTGAAGTTTGCGAAGGGCCTCCCATCTCGAAGTGTCCTGGGTGACCAGTAGAGATGCAACACGGAGCCTCCTTTTGGCAAAATCTGGGATTGGCTGATGGATCACGAGGGGAGCCTTCTCTGTCCCATGCTTTTCCAGGGGGGATGCAGCGAAGTCCTTTGGTAAGCTGATGCGAGATCTTTTGGCCGGCTCTCCAAAGACCCAAGTCAAGGGGCCCCTCTCCCATGGCAAGAGGGGCGGTAAGACTCGGGCTTCTTGAAGGTGTGCGTGCCAAGAGAACTCTGAAACACTGATGGAGGTGGCATCCAAAACTGCTGGCGTCTCGGCCGCCACCAGTCGCGAATGAAAGTCAGACGGATCTGCCAGAGCATCGCTGAGGGACGCTGGCCCAGTCTCTCCCCCTTCCGAATGGCCAGGGAGGCCCGAAGCACTAGAGGAAGAAGCCATCAGGGCAGCCTGTTCAGAAGCCAGTGGGCAAGCGGTTGATGACAACGCGGAAGAGCTGTCCCAAGCGACTGATGAAGCCGTGCAAGAAGGCGTTGACGGACGCCAGTCGAGTAGAAACCACTTCCACGTCCTGCTCAAGATCAGCACAGCGAGACTGCAGGGCAGCGACAGTTCGCTCGAGATTCTGCACGCGGCGGGCCAGGTCCTCGCGGGCCACACGCTCGCCCTCAATCTCACGTTCCAGCTCGAGGACAACGGACTCGACACTGAAAGGTTCAGAGCAGGAAGAAAAGTCGGCGTCCTCGACCGCAACCTCCACAAGAGTGTCCGAGCCGTCGCCCATGGAGGGAAAAAATTGACAAATGTGCTCAAGAGTTCGCTAAAGAACGGCCTGCAAATGTGATAATGAAGCACATGTGCCATGTATGCAAACGACCACGAACCTCTGTTTGAGCAGGGCTGAGCGCGGCACAAGCACTTTGCATTTTGCACAAGAGAAGAATTCAAGCAGCTGTGCCTACTGCGAAGCCCCGAAAAACCACATGAAAAACGTCTGCATAAATCATGCCCATGCAAGATCTGCAAACACACGTGGTAGAAAACTCAGAAACTTTAAAGACAGTTTTGCGTTGCCCCTTCTTCAAAAAGGGGGAAGGGGCACCTATAAATCAAAGACCACTCTATCCGCAAGCGGAGCGCGTAGTGTCTGTTGCTGATTCTGCATCATCATTTGCTGACTCTGCATCATCTGGACCATCATCTGCTGGAGTTGAGGGTCAAGTCCGACGACCGTGGCGGGTCCTCCCGCTGAAGCAGAAGCTCCAGGGGATTGTGTTGGCGGTTGGTGCCCGTCCTGGGCACCACCGGGGCCAAACAAAGCTTCGTCGTCTTCGTCTTCAGGCACAGGGGTCGACAGCCCGGGGTCAGCCATGGCTTCTAGTTTCTACGAGCGTGCTACACACGCTCCGCTACCATGTGAAAACACAGCAGCAGCGCGCTGAACCCTATTTTTCTCACGACTTGAGCCAAAGTCATAAGCCGGAGGCTTCGTCAGTGAAACTCTTTACACACAGGTGAAAACTCTGCTCTGCCACGTGTTCTCCACAGCCACAAAACAAACTCAAACGTCAGTGGGAGTTCTCGGGACCTACCCAACTACACCTAAAGCAAGCAAAAACGTGCACAGTCACTTCTACAGCTTCCAGACACACATCCCTACAACTCAAGCAATTCAAAAGGCTTTCCCACTTAAAGCAGCACTCCCGTCGAGCCTCCAAGGCACAACTACGGAGTTCCTACAACTACACACACACAACTCTGAGCCAGCATGCAGGACAACAAAGTTAACATGTCCTTAGACAGGAACTTTCACAAAAAATGAAACGGGAGGAGCTTGATCAGCAAGGTGTTATTGAAACCCCGAGGGGTAAGAGAAGTTCTTGGAGATTCGCACCAGCCATGCATAATCCGAAATGCATGCCAGAAAAGCTTCTGAAACAGAGAATCATGTTTATAAAAGCCGGGGTCCATGATGATAGAGAAGCAGCCGTGCATCAATTGCAAACTGCTTTACCGAATCTGAGACCGAAGGTGACCGATGTTCATGCAAAACGAAAAGGGCTACCTCCACGTATATCAACGCCTTTTCTGCCTTCGCACTTGGCGAATACGTGCAGCCGGTTTGCCGTCGTGCTGGTCCTGCCGTCCGACCACCAATGTTTCACCCAACGCTGCCCCGGAAGGAGAATGAGTCCGGGGGGGGTGGGTCCTTGGAACGGGATTCCGTCCTCGCACCAACCACCTGCGGAACAGATTCCCAACGGGGCAGCAACCAGTCAGGGATGATGGGTTGGATGGGAAAGAGGAAGGCTTGGATTCAATTCTTTTTTATCCCGAGCGAATTCTACTGGCCACTCAGGTGTCTGTTTGCATTACGTCATGTTGCCATCGACTGCCGGGTCCGATTGCGACAACACCATTCTTTGCACATTTTACTGGCCAATGAGATCTCGAACTCATTCGTTCAATGTGTCTGTTATGTTTCCACTTCCTAATCGAGCGTGTTTTCTACTGGCCACCAAGTGCTTGGCCGGTCTTAGCAAAATTCATCCAAATTTTAAAAAAACTAAGTTTAAGACTCCTAATTTAAATTAATTGATGCAAGTAATTTAATTCATTTATTCAACTCAATTTGTTTGACTAATGTAATAATCTTCTGAATTCAATCTATTCAAGTAAAGAAAGAGACCATTTAAACAGTTTGTCCCTTGCACACATACTATTTCTTCAGTTCAATCGGCCAAATAATTTTTGACACCTATCGAACACCTGTCAATTCATTAAACTCATTTAAATGATTTTTTTAAATTAATGCAATCAATCGAATACTTTTTTTGATATCTGTCGAACACCTGCCAATAAATTCAACTCTTGTACATAAACATATTCGAAGTAATTAATTCAATGAATCGAGTAATTTTAACACCTGTCAAACACATGCCAATTAGTTAAATTCATTTAAAGGAACACGTTCAATTTAGTGAGTTCAATCAGTCGAATATGTTTTTTGACACCTGTCCCACACCTCTCAAGGACAACGCTCTCAGCCCCCCCCCCCCCTCCCCCCTACCCTCCCCCGCACATGTTCGAGACGCATGTCCCACGGGTGTCAGGCATTAAAAAGTTTATTACATTATTCAAAGTGAATAAATTAAATTAATTTAATTAACTAAACTTATTGAATGAATTAAATGAATTCAATTAATAAAATGAATTAAATGAATTAAATGAATGAAATGATTTAAATGATTTAAATCAATTAAGTGAATTACATGAATTACATGAATTAAATGAATTAAGTCAGTTAAATGAATTCAATGAAATAAATGAATTAAGTGAATTAAATGAATTAGATCAATTAGATGAATTAGATTAATTAAATGAATTAAGTGAATTAAATGAATTTAATGAATTAAAGGAATCAAATGAATTAAAGCATGAATTAAATGAATTAAATGCATTAAATGAATTAAGTGAATTAAATGAATTAAATGAATTAAATGAATTAAATGAGTTAAATGAATTAAATGAATTAAATGAATTAAATGAATTACATGAATTAAATGGATTAAATGAATTACATTGATCAAATGAATGGAATTGATTCAATAAAAATTAAATTAAACTAATTACATTACATTTATCTATTGAATTAATTGAACTTGAACAACTCGGTCTTTGACACCTGTCAGATACCTATCGATTAATTGAACTTGAACAACTCGGCCCACTAGACCTGTCAGACACCTGTTGATGAATATATTCTAAAGACCTGCTACAACTTCAACGGACGACACCGGTCAGACAGCTGTTAAAATTCATTATGGTATGAATTTTAATAAACTGCTAGGAGCCTTCTCGCCAAATAAAACCCTTTCCAAACATCTCGTGTGCATTTTTTATTGCATCCACTACTATATTTACAGGGCTCTTCTCCTAGAAAGGACCCGATTTGAAACATTTATTTTTTAATTAGGACGGTGTATTGCAGGGCAACTATTGGTCATCTACTCCTCGGAAGACATTTGAGGCAGAGAAGCTGCTGTGAAAATGAAGCCCGTCCGTTGCGTGTTATCTTGCGGCTGTTGTCCAATCGGAACGCAGCTGCTCGTATTGCACGCTCCGGGCGCTGAGTTCAAGTATAACCGAAGACTTCAAGAGGGAGAATGACACGAGAGCGTCCGGACTCGATGACTCGGACTCGGCCAAGCCGTAAAAAAAAAGCCGGCAGTATCTATTCCCCCGTACCCGCAATGTCATGTCTTTGCTTGACTTCGAAAAGCTAAGAAAAGGCGGACCGATGTCGACTGCCCGGGGGGTCATCTGCGGATGAGCTCGCAGAACCGAAGCACCAGGCATGGAGGTTCTACGAGAAGCGGGGAGACATCAAATCGTGCAGAAGAACGACGGGAGACGACAGCCGCGCAAGCGTTTGGTCTTACCGAGGACGACCAGGCGTGACCTCAAGCTGCACGTCGTCCCAGCTGGCGGTGGCTGGCCAGCTAGACCTGTAGGATCCTTCTGACCAACAGAGCCCGACGCTCAAACACGGAAGCTAAGGGCGACTGCGGAAGCAAGAAATCGGCAAGCTACCTGTACCCGACGCCAAGCTGTCGCCGCGGCGGTTTGACGACATCTCATGTGATCGCGAGATGCAGAGTGCGAGAACCTAAGACGGAGTTGGGCACCGCTCTGATGTTGGGGCCAACGCTCCCGCGGCGAGAACGCCCTTTCTCCGGGGAGCAACGTTCTCGGGAGTATGACACCCAGACGAGGGGCTGATGTGCTGGGTGGCATCAGAGCCGCGGCGTAACGCGACCGCGACGAGGTCTTGCACACGAAGGGGGAGATCGAATTTGCAATTGTTGACGCGCCTGGGTGGCTGTCGGCCAATCGGAGGGCAGCTGCTCAGTGTAGCGCAACGCCACAGACATGGAAAACCAGCAAGGTGTTGCTCAAAGCGAAGCATTCGCAAGATTTCACAAGAGAACCATTCAGTCGTACCCCCAGCAAGCTGGGTGAGGAACAAGCGTGGAACCTGCATGAAGTAGCCTAGAACATGAATCCAAGCAGGTGAGGCGTTCAGGGACGCTTCGAATCCATGCCCAAGCCTCTTAAGCCCTGAGCGTCAGTGAACTGGGAAATGATCACATCGGCCCGAAACTTAGGCTCGAGCGTCTTTTTTTTTTGGCGAAGTGGGAGAACTCATCCGGTGAGAGTCTCTGCTTGTTCGCCATGCCCAAAGCCGTCGGCCTCTTAAGCTGCAATCTTGTGCACAACGCCAATCATGTCCCCCCTGCCTTTCTAAAGGCGGCTGGCGTCAAGAATAACGTGTCGAAGAGAAGCACGCCACGCACCTAGCGCGTTCGTGCCCTCTCTCCCAGAATCCGTTTCACAATCTCTACACACTGAAGTGCGACGGCTGCTGAACAGGAAGGTCGAGGTCGTGGTCTACAGAGGCTTCGGCGGAAACTCGACCACGTTGCAAGTGCAGCTCCTAGTTTCTTAAAGGTATTCGCTAGACAACGTGTCTCTCTCCAACTTGAGTCCCAGGTCGACCGTGAAACCAGCGTCTTCCACGTCGCAGAGAAGCTCGCCAAGGAGTGGTTCGGCAACTCGCCTGCAATTTAAGTAACAGCAGAAGCACATTCAACGCACGCTGTCGCGAGAGACCCCTTTCAAAAGGCAAAGACCGGCCCTTCAAAATCGTGTTGGCGAGTGGCGAGGATGGAAAACAAAAAGTCCGGAACTCAAGAGTGCAGCAGCAGGACGTGGCTACCGCTGACGCAGGACAGCGATGGACAGGTTCTAGCTCGAAAACGACCGAGCTTCACGCTCGTCCGCCTAGAGCAAGAACCGGAGTCAGAGTCAGACTCCGGTCCACTGCCTGCTGCTCAGCCGCCTGACCTGTCTTTGCCCTGCGTTCCAGACATCAGAAGAACTCACCCGCCTGCATCAACGCGAGGTCCGGCTACTACTTCTCGGATTCTGAGAGGGAGTAGACCAGACGTCCAGTGAACCGCTGCAAGCGTGCGCGGAACTGGGAAAGAAGGAGACGCAACTTCGTAAACTCTATAAGCCTAAGAAGCTCTTACTCGGCACCAACAACGATACCCCTAATCAACCAGTCCCGTTTAACCTCGTAACCTGCCCGAAGATCATCCATCGACAGTGCACATACTCTGCGTGTTGCGGGTCGGGAACAGCTATGGGGGCTTCCGCTCGAAAGCAGTAGTAGTCAGAGCTACTTCCAACGCCCATGGCCAAGCCCGTTAAGCTCTGAGCGTCGCCACGCGCAAAAGTGAGCCAACAAGATGTCTGTGATTTTTGTCTTTCACGTTTGCTACTGGCCACTCCGAACTTGACCACAGAAAGGCTAGCAATCGTATTCGCAGTTGACTCGAGTATTGACGTGCCCGATCCTCATTGAAGGGATGGGTTTAACCGCAAAAGTCGAAGAAAGCAAGGAGGTCTAACCACAAAAGTTGAATAAACCAAGGCTTAAGAAACCAGAAACAAAAGAAAGGTCTAACCAGAAAAGTCGAAGAAAACAACGGGGGTCCCAACGTTCAAGAAAAGCAAGGAGGTCTAACCACAAAATTTTCGAGAAGCCCAGAACGTGCGTTCCAGCACCAAGTGTTGCTTGCAGCAACTTGCAGCAATCTCAACCAAAGCACTAGTTCCAGTCGCTTCCAGTTCAGCGACTGCAAGCACTTTGGACTCTCTTCTCAAAGTCCTTTTCATCTTTCCCCGTGGCACTTGCCTGTCGGTGTCGAGCCTGGATTCGGCTTTTATTTATACGCTCCAAGCCTCTACCCCCCGCCTACCCTACCCCCTCGCCCCCCCCCCTCCCCCTATACACCCACCCTACCCCGCACCTGCTCACCCCACCGGCCTAGTTTTTGTTTCCTCTCTTTTTTTTCATTCACGTTGCCAGGCTTCGTTTTGGGGGTTCAAGAAGTTCTGAGTCTTTCTCTCTTTGTCTTTTCTTTCTCTCTTTCTCCTCACTTTCTCTCTTTCTCCTCACTCTCTCCTGTCTCCTCTCTTTCTCTTTCTCTTCTCGTTCTCCTCACTCTCTCCTTTCTCCCCTCTTTCTCTTCTCTTTCTCTTTCTCTTTCTCTTTCTCTTTCTCTTTCTCTTTCTCTTCTCTTTCTCTTCCCTTTCTCTTCGCTTTCTCTTCTCTTTCTCTTCTCTTTCTCTTCTCTTTCTCTTGTCTGTATCTTCTCTTTCTGTTTCTCCATTTCTCTTCTCTTTCTCTCTTTCTCTGTTTCCCCATTTCTCTCTTTCTCTGTTTCTCCATTTTTCTCTTTCTATCTTTTTATCTCTTTCTATCTTTGTCTCTTTGTCTCTTTCTCACTTGCTCTCTTTCTCTCTTTGTCTCCTTCTCTCTTTCTCTCTTTCTCCCTTTCTCCCTTTCTCTCTTTCTCTCTTTCTCTCTTTCTCTCTTTCTCTCTTTCTCTCTTTCTCTCTTTCTCTCTTTCTCTCTTTCTCTCTTTCTCTCTTGCTCTCTTTCTCTCTTTCTCTCTTTCTCTCTTTCTCTCTTTCTCTCTTTCTCTCTTTCTCTCTTTCTCTCTTTCTCTCTTTCTCTCTTTCTCTCTTTCTCTCTTTCTCTCTTTCTCTCTTTCTCTCTTTCTCTCTTTCTCTCTTTCTCTCTTTCTCTCTTTTTTCTCTTTCTCTCTTTCTCCCTTTCTCTCTCTCTCTCTCTTTCTCTCTTTCTCTGTTTCTCGCTCTCTCTCTCTCTCTGCTTCTCTGTTTCTCTCTTTCTCTCTTTCTCTTTTTTCTCTCTTTCTCTCTTTCTCTCTTTCTCTCTTTCTCCCTTTCTCGCTTTCTCTCTTTCTCTCTTTCTCTCTTTTTCTCTCTTTCTCTCTTTCTCTCTTTCTCTCTTTCTCTCTTTCTCTCTTTCTCTCTTTCTCTCTATCTCTCTTTCTCTCTCTCTTTCTCTCTCTCTCTCTCTCTCTGCAAACGTCACAATAACAAGGAATCGGACCCTAAAGAATTGCCTGTCCTCACATAGGTCTCACACGTGTCCGGAGTGCATAAACTCAAAAGTTCCAAGCACTCGAACCATAAACTCAAAAACTCGAACAACTTCAACGGGCTACAGCGATCCGAGAGGTATCACAGGGACAGAGGTCCGGCACATGGGTACGGCACATATGTCTCACTGGTGTCCACTTTTTTTTTTCAGACATCAATTGAAGAAATGCAAGAATCAAGCAAGCTGCTTTCAAGAATGAAATCAACGGAAACACACCTGTCCGCACATAGGTCTGACACCTGTCCAGAATGCATAAAGCAAAAATCGCCGAAGGCTCGAACCATAAACTCAGAAGCATGAATCGAACAACTTCAACGGGCAACACCGATCCGACAGGTGTCACAGGGACAGAGATCCGAGACCCGGGTTCGGAACACATGTCTCACAGGTGTCCACAAGTTCAATTTCCAATTGAAGAAATGCCATCATCAAGCCACCTGTCCGAACATAGGTCTCACAGGTGTCCGGAGTGCATAAACTCAAAAACTCCACGCACTCGAACCACAAAGTAAAGGTTCAACTTCAACAGTCGACACCGGTCCAACAGCTGTCACAAGGACAGACGTCCGGGACACGGGTTCGGCACATATGTCTCACAGGTGTCCACTGTAGAGACGCACCTGTCCTCACATAGGTCTCACACGTGTCCGGAGTGCATAAACGCAAAAAAAAAAACTCCAAACACTCGAACCATAAACTCGAAGGCTTGAACAACTTCAACGGGCAACACCGATCCGACAGGTGTCACAGGGACAGAGGTCCGGGACGCGGGTTCGGAACATATGTCTCATAGGTGTCCACTCATTCAATTTCCCATTGAAGAAATGCAATCATCAAGCCACCTGTCCGAACATAGGTCTCACAGGTGTCCGGAGTGCATAAACTCAAAAACTCCACGCACTCGAACCATAAAGTAAAGGTTCAACTTCAACAGTCGACACCGGTCCAACAGCTGTCACAAGGACAGACGTCCGGGACACGGGTTCGGCACATATGTCTCACAGGTGTCCACTCTACAGACGCACCTGTCCTCACATGGGTCTGACACGTGTCCGGAGTGCATAAACGCAAAAAAAAAAACTCCAAACACTCGAACCATAAACTCAAAGGCTCGAACAACTTCAACGGGCGACACCGATCCGACAGGTGTCACAGGGACAGAGGTCCGGGACGCGGGTTCGGAACATATGTCTCACAGGTGTCCACCAGTTCAATTTCCAATTGAAGAAATGCCATCATCAAGCCACCTGTCCGAACATAGGTCTCACAGGTGTCCGGAGTGCATAAACTCAAAAACTCCACACACTCGAACCATAAAGTAAAGGTTCAACTTCAACAGTCGACACCGATCCAACAGCTGTCACAAGGACAGACGTCCGGGACACGGGTTCGGCACATATGTCTCACAGGTGTCCACTCTACAGACGCACCCGTCCTCACATAGGTCCGACACCTGTCCGGAATGCATAAGCTAGAAATTGCCGAACGCTCGAACCATAAACTCAAAAGCTTGAACAACTTCAACGGGCAACACCGATCCGAGAGGTGTCACGGGGACAGAAATCCGGGACACGGGCACGGCACATATGTCTCACTGGTGTGCACTAATTCGATTTCCAATTGAAAGAAATGCAACAATCAAGCAAGTTGCTTTCAAGAATGAAATCAACCAAGACGCAGCTGTCCACACATAGGTCTCACACCTGTCCACAGCGCATAAACTCAAAAACCGAACCATGAACTCATAAACTTCAACAACTTCAACGGGCGACACCGGTCAGACACCTGTCAAAATTCATTATGGTATGAATTTTAATAAACTCCTAGAAGCCTTCTCGCCAAACAAAACCCTTTCCAAACATTTCGTCTGCATTTTTTATTGTATCCACTACTATATTAACAGGGCTCTTCTCCTAGAAAGGACCCGATTTGAAACATTTATTTTTTAATTAGGACGGTGTATTGCAGAGCAACTATTGGTCATCTACTTCCCGGAAGACATTTGAGGCAGAGAAGCTGCTGTAAGAGGTGATGTCTGCGTGGTCGTGTTGTCCTGTGGCTGTTGTCCAATCGGATCGCCGCTGCTTGTACTGCACGACCCCGGACGATTCGAAAATGAAGCTTCTTCTCTGCCCGATTTGCAGTGACTCGTGCGGACCTGTGTCTGTCCTCCAATCGGAGTGCAGGTGCATCTTCTTGCGCGAGCGTTGTACCAATCAGAGTGTATAATCACAAGGTGGTACTGACAAGAGGGGGTGCTCAATGATGGCATTGCCATTCGACTGGGAGACGTGATTTTCAAGGAGAGCGTGTGACGGGCACAGGTCTAAAGCAGCAGAGTCAGAGACTCTTTTACAACTGCCTTGCTCAGGCGTGTTCGGCTTAAGTGCTTCGGGAGCTCTACTTTCTGCCCGATCCTGTTGCAGCTCATCAAGCGCAACGTTGTTGCACGCCAATGCACACGTGCATCGGCTTGCCAAGTGTTGCCTGTGTGCCATGATACAACGCACGAGACCCAGGTTGAACTACAGATGCTGTGGCTCTACCGCGAACAGCTTGCCCGCGTTCGCCGTGCATAAACAAATAGTGGGGAGGGCTGCGCAGGGATCTGAATTGTCAGCGGGGAAAGAAGGTCCTTTAAACATTCATTGTCCTTCAATCTTGCTGCTGCACACTTGCATTGGCGTGTGACGTTTCTGACATGGCAACTTTCCGGCTTAAATCTGTTGCCGCTCATTGCTTGCAGAAGCAGAATAGGCATATTGCCGACAAAACTGTGCCACACGCCAGCATACACTCCATGCAGCGCAGAATCTTACAGCGTGTGTCGAAGCATAATTGCCTCCTTTTCCACGGCGATGACAAAGAGCATCGTCAAGAGTAAAAAAGGGCAGGGACCTCAGTTTTCTTTTCGCTTGTCAGACTGTGTCCTGCAACGGCACTTCTCACAAGGCTTAAGAAGGTCACCTTCATGCTCTTGTCCGGAGACAAGCATCAAGTAGAGGTGCGGGAAAACTGTTCTTGATATGCTTACTGTTCGCGAGCGAATGGTGTTTTATCGATTGCTGCCAAATTGTCTCTAAGAAAAACGGGGTGCCGTTTGGTCTTGGTTTGAAGCCCAAAAGTTTCTGATGCTTGTCTTGCTTGGTATGCCAACGACGATTTGCAATTGCGTGTGCAGGAAGATGTGTGTGCAGCACTGGCTCTTCAGCTCAGTGCCAAAAATTTTGACCCGGAGGCCGCGTTCTAGTCTAGTGGCTCTTACTGAGGTGCTAAGACTTTAGTTTCGTGCAAGCTTCCCGTGATCGGGAAGTGGATGGACCTCTCTGCATCAAGTTCCTCCACATCGTCTTCCGACGATTTCCGGGTGCCTGTGCCCTCTTTTGTTTTTGTACCCGTGCGCATTCGACCTTTGCACTTTCACGTGCCTGCACTTCAGCGCTGCTTGGACGCACCACCTGATATTTTAAGCTACATTGTGGAGCCTAGTTTCCGTGGCCTCCTTGTTAGTCGGCGTGAAGGGGCCCGTTTTCTTCTGTACCTCACGCTATCTGATTGGACCAGCTTTGGTGCTGCTACACATTGGGTGCAGTCGTGCTATCGCCAGCTCCTGTCTTTGCCTGGTTAACGACCTCTTCGTGGTGCGATGTCTGAGGATAGTTTGCCGGATATAGGGGGGGATGATCTTTCGGTCGGACATGTCAGTGAAGATGATGGGCCGCCAGTCCTTCCTATCGTTCCCTTTGAGTTGCCCCCATTTGGGGCTGTTGTACAGTCCTCTGGGCCGTCGTTGCGGTTGCCAAGGCCGTTGGATGCAGAAGTTGATGGCCTAGATTGGGGTGACGAAAACTCCCCTGTTTCGGCGGCAGAAGACTTAATGGTCGACGTCAACCCTGAAGTGTCTGAGCTCAGCTCTGGGCATACTTCATGCCGAACAGGTGCGTGCGATGAGTTGTTGAGCCAGTCTGCAGACCATGACGCCATCAGGGAAGACTCACAGGTGTCTGAGTCTGAGAAACCGTCCGTCAGCGAGCCTCCTGCAAAAATGGCGCGTACCGTGGGTGATGTGTTTGCCGACAGCTTTGTACGGTTAGCGGACAGGGGCCTGTCTGATGTTGTGTTGCCTTGGGAGCTGCCTGCCGTGAGTGCAATCTTTGGTGAGTCCTCGGTGTCTTCAGAGCTTAAAATGCCACCCCTTTCTATGCGTGAAACAGAAGTCTGGACCCCCCAGTCGCTTCCGTGCAAGCCTTTCACTTCGTTCGATGAGCAACAGGAGTCGGTCGTGCCTGGGGACCTTGCGTCATCTGTTTTCAAAGTCCTTTCCGACGTTGATGTTGATGCCCAGCAAAGCAAAGCAGTGAGGCTTGCGGTTGATAAGTGGATCGTGATTATGCGGAGGAATCGCAAGATGCACCCTGAGTGCGAAGTCGATCCACAGGCGCTGGAAGCATGCATTGGGTCGAGGGCCGCAGGAACAGCCTCCAAGAGGGCAGGTAGCATCCTCACGTTCCTAAGGTGGTTTGATACCATTGTTGGTGCAAATCTCGATCCTTTCACTGATGACATGTTTTGGAGGTACATGCAATTCTTGGATGGTTCGCAGGCCCCACCGTCCAAAGCCTCATCCTTCTTGTCCGCCCTGCGCTTTGCTTACTTCGTGATGGATGTAAGAAACATCCCGTGCAAAATAAGCCGCAAGTGTGTTGGTGCGGCTGAGCGTATGTTGGCTAACCTTGGTGACCTCCAACAGGCACCCCCGCTCACTGTGGCACAAGTTCGTATCCTTCATTCCCTGTTGCATGGACACGATACATCGGATTGGGATCGAGCCTTTGCCGGATATTGTCTCCTATGCTTGTATGCACGTGCCAGACAATCGGACTTCCGTAAGGTGGCGTACGTGGATGTGGACGGTGAAGGCCGCGATGGCTATGTGGTAATCCGGGTTAAGCAGCATAAGACCGCAAGGGCAGCCAGAAGGGTCGCGCAGCTGCTACCAATCCTGATTCCGTTGCGTGGAATTGCGGATCATGAATGGTTTGAGACGTGCAAGTGTGCCTTTGAGAAGGTTGGTCTTCTGTTACATGGGCATGTTGGTGCTGCGCTCTTCCGCCCGCCCCTAGCCAATGGCGTGTTGGCTCGCAGAGCCATTACAGCAGGGGAGGTCTCAGCTTTCCTAAGGCTTGTGCTTAAGGATAAGGCGGTCTCTTCACACAGCTTGAAAAGAACGTGCATCTCTTGGGCCAGCAAGGCTGGTGCCAAGAAGGAGGTCCGTTCATGTTTGGGCAGACATGTCACGGCGGTGGAAGGAACTGAAGCTGTGTACTCCGTGGAGTTGAGCATGGGGCCCGTGAGGGAGCTAGAAACAGTCATGGATGCCATCAGACAGCTTGAGTTCTCTCCTGATGCACCTCGGGGACACATGTGGGCGTTCCCCCCGCAGCCACCTTCTGCAGATGGGCCAACACAAGGCAAGGGCTTGTTGCCGACTCAGGCATACCTTAGTGCCTCGTTAACGCCTGCTATCAAGGTTGAAAGTTCCGATGAGGAGGAGTCGTCTTCCTCCAATAGCTCGAGTGAGTCATCGGGCTCGAGTGAATCGCAGACATCACCCGACCCCGTGCGGGTCGATGATCGGGTACCTGTTCCAAGCGGGAACCCTGTACGAGGCACTGGAACATGGGTAAAACACTCCAGATCCGGAGTTCTTCACCATGCTTATGGCGACAACATCCTTGTGTGTGGGCGCCCACGCACGGCAATGTATGTCTTGCCTTCTGAGGAGGATCTTATGAATCCAGAGTGTCGCACTTGCAAACGCAACATGCGATGAGGTGTGGATGGGAAACGGATGTGTTCGTTTCCAATCGCTATGGCGAAGAAAAGAGATTGCTACATGGTAGCGACATGTGCCCAGGGGCTAATGTGAGGAAGCGAGAGCTGCAGTGTGTTGTTGCCGGCTAGAAGTCGGTTTTGAAGTCAAGGCAAGGACATGGTCCCGTATGAGCCTTGAGGCACATGGTGCCAATGCCTAGCCAATGGGCTTTATGGGCAATGGGGGAGGCCCAGGGGCCACACATTCAACATGTGAGTGTTGGATTGTGCATGTGATGTTCCAAAAACCAGGCTCGCAGTTGTAGAATGCGGACATGTTCTTTGTAGTTCATTGAGTTGAGTGGTGTTCGTACGGAGTCTCCTAGCACGTTGCGCATGTGATGTGATCAGGTGTGGCCTCTTTACTTGTGCAGCGTAGGCTCTCCGTGCCATGTCTTCCTTGATTGAGTCTGAGGCCCACTTCGTCCAGCGCGCCCGCGAGATCAAATGCCCTGATGATGTGCTAGCGGAGCTTCGTGTCGGTGGGTTCACCAGCCTGGGTCAATTGTCTTATGCGGTGGGTCAGCCTGGTCAGGTCATCCCTGAGTCAGCCTTCAATGCATTCTGTGCAGCTACCACACCTGGAGCCAATGCAGCGGGCAGGGCATGTGTGCGCCGCCTTGTCTTTGAAGCGCAGACGCTGGTTTTGGCTGATTTGCGCCTGCAAGTTTCTGACCCGGAAGGTACCTCCAGAAAAATGCCGGAGGCGGAAAGGGACCGGCGTCTGCAGCACCTGCGGGGTCGGCTTCCGGGCGTGCTCATTGAAGGCGGCATGGAGCCTGGGCGATGTGTCTTAGAGGATTGTGTCAGGCAGGAATCTGCCAATCAGTTGAAGTACCTCAGCCCTGATAGATGTGTATCGAGGACGCATGAAGTTACCCACTCCAAAGGCGCGTCCCGCCAGCTCGAACTTGAAAGCTCCAAGTTGGTGATCAAGGAAACGGATGACGCCATGAGTATGCCAACTCATAGCGCGTTGCAAGTCCAGGAGGCCCTTCGTCGCCGGGGTATTGCCTATGCGTTTGCTCAGAGCGTCACCTACACTGCCTATGAGAAGTACATCTCCCGGTTGTTCAGCAACCTTCATCGGGAACCCCCGCCAGGTTTTGCACGCTGCTCTGTTGCACAATTGGTGGAAGCCGATCGGCAGGTGTTTGTCCGCATGATCGAACTGGGTATTCAACCGCGTGCAACCACAGACGGAAGTTTCCCAATGGATGATGCGTTGACTTCAGCGCTTGAAAGCTACCACGTCTCCATGGCCTTGATGCCGCTTCCGCAGAAACAGGGCAATGGAAACAAAGAGCGCCGTGAACTCAAGCGAAAGCTCGAACCGGGAGAAAAGAAACTTAAAGGTGGCCCTAAGGGCAGTGGCAAAGGCAAAGGCAAAACGTCCTTCGCCGCCCGTATCCCCAAGGAGATTCTCCAGAAAGGAGGCGTTGCTAACGCCCCTACGGGTGAGGCCCTCTGTTTTGACTACAACCTGCATGGGGACAAGTGCAAGTGTTCCGCCTCCACATGTCCCCGCAAGCACCTGTGTTGCAAGTGTTTCCAACCGCATCCCATCCGGGATCACAAGGAGTGACGGTCAGTGCCAGAGGCGGGACTTGCTGCTTCAACGTCGGATGAGCCCGTGTTGCCTGCGGTTCCGCCACATGAGGAAACTGGAGCTGAGGCTCCCGCTGTGGTCAGTCAAGCTGTGCTCCATGTTGCGGCTGAGCCCCCGGTTTCCCATGCTCCTGCGCCAACCTCCCATGAGGCTCCCGCTGTGATCAGTCAAGCTGTGCACCATGTTGCGGCGGAGCCCCCGGTTTCCCATGTTCCTGAGCCAACCTCCCTGAATTCGTGTGCTTCTGTCAGTGACCCTGAGGAACTTGCTGAGCAACTTCTCCAGGGCAAGCTCATTGATCCTCACTCTGTGCTCTCCCTGTGGGAGCTCCTTCCACATGAGGCGCCTCATAAGGCAGCGTCAGGCAGCTCATTCTTCACTGGTCTGTACCGGAGAGGGGGTGTGCTGGGTCTTCGGGCCAATGTGGCCCGCTTCCCAAAAGTAGCGCAGGTCCTCTGTGCCTTCGTTCGGCAGCGCCGGCCGTCTGCGGTGTTCACTTCGCTTGCCATATTCTGTGACATTCCCACTGAGCCTCATCGTGACTCCCATAACGGCCCGTCTCCTAATCTTGTGTTTAAGCTTTCGGATTTCTCAGGGGGCGGTGTGTGGTGTGAGGGCCCCGGGCACGATGTCCGCCCTGTTCAAGGCTCTCCCGTTCAGGGTCGTGTGCTCAAGTTCGATGATGGTTGTCTCGAGCTGCCTGCTAAGGACCACTGGCATATGACTGAACCCTGGCAAGGCCGTCGCGTGGTCCTTGTGGCATATGCACTGCCTTATATGCCCTCAGTTAAGCTTGAGGTCCCCCAAGCCCTCCTCGAGCTTGGCTTCCCGTTGCCACCGGATTTCCTTCCAGCACTGGCGGATGTTCCTCCGCTCAGCAACCCCGCACCGGAGCCTACGCAAGAGCCTGAGCTGTCTTCCCGACCCGCGTTCATTATTGAGGTCTTTTCTGGCATGTCCAGGCTTTCCGCCTGCCTTAAGCAACTTGGTTTTGACGCCATTGCTGTTGATCACAAGCGCGTCCCTGGCGCCGCCTGTCATGTTCATCTTGTCGACTTGTGTGCAACGGAAGGCGTTGAGTTGGTCCGACGTTGGCTGGCAATGCCCAACTGCGTGGGTATTTGGTTCGCTCCACCATGTGGGACGGCCAGCCGAGCAAGGGAGATCAACGGGGTTCCAGGGCCCCCCCCTCTCCGATCGGAGAAGTTTCCGAACGGGCTGCCGCACCTAAAGGGTCAATCCCTTCTCCGAGTCACCCTAGCCAACCAGCTTTACGAATGTGTTTCTGATTTGGTTCTTGAGGCTGCCTCCCGCAACCTTGTCATCGGTGTTGAGAACCCTCGGCAAAGTCTCTACTGGCGCACTTCCATGTTTGCACGCATCGCACACCTCCTTCAGTTCACTGCATTCCAGAGTTGCGCCTACGGCGGCCGTCGTCCGAAGTGGACGGCCATTGCGTATACCCGGGGTGCGTTTGACTGCATCTGCAAGTCCTGCCCTGGGCAGTCTTGCGCTCAACGTCACCTGCCGTGGGGGGTGGCGCCAGAGGCGCCTAACGGCTTCTCTACATCGTTGGAAGCTGCGTATCCGCTGCCACTGGCGCGTGCCCTCGCCCATGCGTTCTTCCAGGCTTGCCCGCCCAAGCCGTCCTCACCTGCCGGGCTCCAGTTATCTCTTGTCCGTGGCCAGGTCGGGAGTCAGCCAAAGGCCTCTGTGACGGGGCCCCGCGTGCCTGAGCATGCTCGCATTTTGCGAGTACGGGTCCCCCCTTCTGTGTCCTGTCCGGTGTCCCTGCGTGCCCGCCTTAAGGACCCCTGGCCCCTGCCCCACGTGGCCGTCTGCCCCGAGCGCTCGGTGCCTGCCGACGCCCAGCTGCTGCAAATAGTCCCGGTTAAGCCGCTGGTTCTGGAAACAAAGTTTGTGGTGCTGATGCGGAGCTCTGGAACGAGCTTGTTTGGGGTATCCCTTTCTCCCCGGAACAGTTTGTCCGCGAGGCGGTTAAAGCCGGCCATCCCAGAACCCTAGAGGTCTCCCTGCCTCAAGTCCTCAAAGATGCTGTGTGCACCCATGCCTCGTTGTCCGAGTCGGAGCTGTGCGGGTTGAGAGCGCGCCAGTTTGCTAAGTGGCTTAAGCTTGCGCAGGACCTCAGGAGCGAGGAAGAAGCGCTGAAGGCCTCTATGCATAAACAGGTCGCTACGATCCTAAAGCCCAAACGTCTCCTCTTGTGGAAGGCGATGATGGTTGAGGCTTCCTACGACGATGTGTCCATCTTCGATGAAGTAATCTCGGGTACTAACCTGGGAGGCCCGGTGCCCGATACAGGCGTGTTTGCCCCGAAGTTCAAGCCGGCGTCAGTCACCGTTGACCAACTCAAAAGAGATGCACCCACCTCTAGGGCGGCTCTTTTGTCCACCATCAAGTCTCAAGGGGAGGCTCTGGATCGCGAGGTCCAGACGAAAACTCTCGAGGAGCGTGACAGGGGCTGGCTGTCAGGTCCCATAGAGGTGAATCAGCTGCCACCTGATGCCATAGTGTCACGACGGTTCGGGATCGAGCAGGATGGGAAAATCAGATTGATTGACGACTTCTCGGGGTCGGGAGTCAACAGCTCCGTGGAGACGTCGGAGACCGTGCGCCCCCAGACCGTCGACGTCATCGCAGGCTTGTGCCTGTCTCTGATGAGAGCGCAACCAGGGTGTAGTCTCAAGGGAAGGTTCTATGACCTGGTTAGTGCCTATAGGCAGCTGGCTTTGGACCCTGCAGGGGCCTGGGCTTCGTACATTGGGCTGTGGGATCCTGATCTGAAGAGGGTAGTGGTGTTTCAGCTGCACGCACTCCCTTTCGGGGCAGTCAAGTCAGTGTCGACTTTTCTGAGGACCGTTAACTCGGTATGGCACCTTGGCGCATTCTTCTTCGCCCTTTGCTGGTCCCACTACTTTGACGACTTCGTGTCGGTTGCTAGAGGCTCGCAGGTGGCTAATGTGCACCAAACAATCACCTTGCTCTTCGCCCTGTTGGGTTGGGACCTGGCCCAAGGTGGGAAAAAGGATGTGCCGTTTGCGGAAACCTTTTGTGCGTTAGGGGTTGACATAGTGCTGTCGAGCGCCCACTTGGGTCGTGTGACCATTTGCAACACGGAAAAGAGAGTTCAGCTCCTCGTAGAGACTATGAAGCAGGCCCAGAAAGACCGACGCATGAGTGCGCCTCAAGCACTCAAGCTAAGGGGTAAGCTCCAGTTTGCAAGTGGACAGCTGTTTGGGCGTCAAAGCAAGTTTTGCATGCAGCAGCTTTCTGATTACGCCCATGGGGGTGCCCCTCCTGATCTGCCAACGGAGTGCATTGATACTTTCACCTCGCTGGTCGACATGTTGGACAGTGGACGTCCTAGGCTAGTCCAAGTCAACAAACAGCAAACCTGGTATGTCTTCACTGATGCATCCTATTCGAAGGATGACCCCGTGCTGCCTTGTGGTGTTGGTGGTCTCCTGTTTGATGATAAGGGTGTGTTGGTTGCTGGTTTTTCCCACGCCCTTGACAGTGACGTCCGGAAGCTCCTGGGTGAGGTCAACAAAGACACGATCATAATGGAGGCTGAGTTTGTTGCGGTGCTGCTTGCGTTCCGTCTTTGGGGCAAAAGGGTTGCGAACTCACCTGTTGTGGCTTTCATCGACAACAACTCCGTCAGGGACATTTTGATCTCATGCAGGGGCAGGTCCCCTACTGTGAAAAGCCTGCTTAAAATGTTCGTGAGCTTGGAGGTGGAGTGTGAGTTCATCCCTTGGTTCTCACGCGTTCCTTCCCCATCAAACTGTGCGGATCTCCCGTCGAAGCCTCCGGCTCAAATTTGTTTGTAGCGTGAGTCGGGAGGGGGGGAGGGGGTAGTGTGTTTTTGTGCCTCTCTTCACACAGGTGAGAGAGGACGTAGTTTTCATGCCATGGATTGGCTCGGTGCTGAGCCACAGCACCAAACTTGCTTGGAAAGTGCCCAGAAGGAGAGAGAGATTTTTGAGAGGGAAACATGCAAAGTGGGAACGTCAGTGCATAACAAGATGCATGCTTGTTTGGATGTGTGCCCTGCCGCCAATGTGGGAGACCCTGCCAGAGCATCAAACGGCCCCAGCGCACTGGGAAAGCCGATACCGGGACACCACGCAAGGGCCCCGGTCAGCAAACGCCACCTTAGAGATCAACTGGTCCGTGCAGCACTCGCAGCCTCCCAAGCAGTCTTCGATAGAATACATGACAATGGCTGCAGAGATCTGCACGCAATGGATCCGTGACGCACCTCCAGCAGGGGCCCCAGTAGCCGTGCAAGATCCGAGTCCAGCTAGACATAATGCCAAGCCACTCGGTACCTCCCGATCGGTGTGCGTGTTGTGTACACTGCCTGAACAACATGCGGCCCCCGAACAGGGGGAAGGCCGATGCAAGGACGCCACGCATACCCCTCTGTCAGCAAACACCACCTTAGGGATCAACTGGCCTGTGCAGCACTCGCAGCCTCCAGAACAGACCCTGGAAGCCTGGCTGACAGCGGATGCAGAGATCTGTCCACAGTGGATCCGTGTTGCACCTCCGGTCGGGACCTCAGCGCCTGCGCGGTCGTTTGGTCTTGCTCGACACGAAGTCATGATCATAGGTGCTGAACAGTCTGTGAGAGTGATGTGTATACCATGCTGGCATGCGGGATGGGCTGCTACTTACATGTCCTTCACTGTGCATAGCTGCAGTCGGTCTGATGTAGGTGAGAGCATGAGCCATCCGAGAGAGTGCAGTTGTCAGTCCAATAGCATTAGGGCACTCCATACGCTGCCTGATGCAGGGGAGCCGCTTTCGGCCCCACCACATGCAGACCTCCGCTCCAGGGCAGGACACTCAATTTGCAGTCTGCCTGCACCACATATTTCACCAGAGCGAACAGAGCCGCCAGTATGCAATGCCTGCATGAGCATCTCCACCTCCAGACCTCGGGCTCAAATGAGGCAAACCACGAGAGCCGAGAGAGGTCTCCCTCCTAGGCAGCACCCTCGCTCGCACTACCGAGCAGATGGTCGCCATCGCAGAACGGCCACGGAGCTGAGGCAAAGGGGCTGGCAGTCGTGGGAAGGCCACAATGAGTGGCGACATGGAGCGACGGAGTCGACAGGGTGGTGGCATGGCTGGAATTCGTGGACCGAGCGTACCGAATGGCACTCTGAGGAGGCGGAATCGCAGGGCGACGGACAGCCAGGCATCGTCAGTGATGGCCCCTCATCTTCCTCGGCTCAGGCTGTGAAGATCCAGGCCCAAGATCAAGGAGAGCCACACATGGAGGAGGCCGATGTGCCGGCCCCTGCAATTAATCCAGTCGTGGACGGCACCACACCTGACATGATGAACGAGGTACGGACCCCGACAGCTGACCCAGTGGCATCGGAGACAACAACGGACGAGGAGGAGCTAATCCCAGCAAAAGAGCATGCCGCTGTGCAGCATGCCGCTATACAGTGTGGCCCGGTCACGTGTGACCAGGCCACACAGACAAGCGACAACGAGAGGCCAGGAAAGGCTGCACCTGGCAACTACACACCTCAGGGGCTGCCGCTGCAGAGCGTCGCAATGAAGGCGGATGAGCATCCGATTGAGGAGACAAGCGGTGAGGTCTGTGGTGCACGAAGAGGAGGCGACGCACGTGGTGCGGTCAGGAGGGCCCAAACAATCGGCCCCGAGAGGGTGCCGCCGCACCAGGGACTAAATGCTGCGGCAAGGCTACACCTGGGCAAAGCAAAGCAGCTTCTGGGCGAGCTCTTGCCTAGCAACCCGGGGGCGAGCCTCACGGCCTTCCAGATGCAGGGACACTACAAGTTCAGGCACGACCTATACCACAAAGCTCAGCAGGGTGAAGCCTACGACATCCGGGGCCAGCACATCGACAGCCCGCTCCTCACGGATAACGTCGGTCGTTGGATATGGTCACTGGTTGGTGCCCTGCTGACGCATGACAAGCTCGGACAGGTGCAGAGCTGGCAAACAGGAGGAGATCTCGTTGAATCCTGGATGCACTCCCTATGGACGACACAGGGTCAGGCTGAGCTGGACATCCTTGCCGGCGTTTCCCGCCTCGCCAGCCACTTGCACGATGGGCTGCAAAATTTGCCCCGAGCACTGTATCTCCAGCTGCAGTGGAAGACGCATTGGCCAGAGTTTTTTCAGGCGCTCATGCCATACCTGTATAGGCCTGACTGCATTGACGGCCCCCTAGAGGCGAGCCGATTGTGCAACGCAATGGAGTCAATGCCAGCTGTTCAATACATGTCGAGAGTGCCTGCACTGCATGGACTGTGTGACACATGGATCACCCACCCAAAGTGCCCATTGCAAGACACTTGCATTCCCACAGTGCGATCTTGCACCCAGGTCAAAGCTGCCTCCGAGCCACATCCAATTTGTGCAGACACTGCCTGGACATCTTCGGACTCGCAGGCGCGAACCCTTGAGTGGAGACCTCTAGGACACGAGCACCACATAAGACCGAGTGTACCCTGCCGTACGTTGTCAGTGCCCATCTCACTTAGGCAATCAATTGACCATAGAAGGTTGCATAAAGAGGCCCCTAGACCCGTTGGGAACAGGAAGAGGCGACACGACACCAGCACATTCGTTTCACCCTCGGCCCCGTCAGCCCGAAACAGGGATAATACAAAGATTAGGCTCAAGATGGCAAACAGCCCGCGCAGCCCGCGCAGACATCCTCGGGCACGGGTTCGGCCCAATGGTGAGAGGAGACGGACACGCACTGAGCTAGCCAGACGTCGGGAACAACGTGAACAAAGAGAGACCAGGGAGGCTGGCGCAGGCAGCCGCGGGAGCCGATCAGCCGGCACCACTCAGCGGGACGCCCCAGCACAGAGGGTCCCGGCTGAGGGAACCCGGGAACGCGACACACCAGAGGGGTGGCCGTGGACACTCCTGGATGCGAATTCCGTCAGCGCTCCCACCCCTTCGGCCCAGCGTGCCCAGACGGCCTCATCCTCCAGCACTGCGGTCACCGAGCCTCAGGACCATGAACAGGACTACGACAAGGGCAGCGCGCAGGACAGGAGCCGTACCCCGGCCCGCAGATCAGCCCGAGACCCGACAATCACCTCCAGGACGGATGCAACACCGGACAGTCCTACACGACGTGATGACATTAACGGTGTCCTCACTGAGATCTTGCGAGAACCGGGTCATCGCTACGGGGTGCAAGTCAGACAAGACGGTTTTGCCTCGGCCATCGAGCTAGCCTGCAGCCCTCTTCTGCAGGCACATGGCATCAGTTTAGGGGACATCCGCTGGATTGTTGATATCAGGGACAGACAGCGCTATCAATGGTGCGACATCCAGGGCTCCTCCCACATACGCCTAATCATGAGCCGGGACCTGCCGACCGACATGGGAGGCACACCCCATTTCTCCTCTCCGACGGCCCCCACAGGGAGTGCCGAAAAGGTGATCGATTCCTTCGTGGCTGGTGAAAATCAGGGCGCAGGTCTAGGAGTTGGACAGCCCAGGAATAACACCAGGTCCCAGAATAGCAGCGATCAGCATATTAGATATGCTGCACAGAAAAGGCACTATCCGACAACTCACATGCATGAAAGCCACCACATGCACACCCTCTTAGCCAAATCCCAAACTATCTCCACATCAGTGCCCCCGGAGCATGTCAACCGCCCGCAGGCAGTTATCCTACATGCACGGCCCTGCTGGGGAGCCGGATCTGCCAACCCCTCAGTGGAAGAAGATCAGTGGTCTACTGAATCTAGGAGATCTAAGGAGGATTGGCCTAGAGGGATTTTGCTGGGGTGGTGCACTGCGTTTTCACTACTGATCCGATATAGGAACGAACCTAAGCCGGGCAATAAGTGGATAACGCATAGACGCACTAAAGGAAAGTACAAACGCAGACCCCTCCATACACCCCTCCGAATTCACGACGTTTACCAGAAATTCCTCAGTCACCGCGGCGGTCCTAAGTCCGCCGGCCCTTCCTACTACAATAAGAAGAAGACTACATTCCAAGGCAAGGGTGAGGTGAAGGTTTCCCCCGGGCCCCCCACGGGGGAAGGACCTATACATGCTACCAACGCATGCACTTCCGCAGGTGGGAAGATGGCGGGGGGCGCGCCTCTATGCCGGACACCAAAACTTTTGCATATTTGTATCTGGTTGTACCTCAGTTGCGTAATCTGCTGCATGGACTTCCATGGAAGCAGGAACACACAAGCTGCAGTGCATGAGCTAAGTGCCATGACGGCAGCCATCCCTTGCCCTGAAAAGGTACCACCATCGGCCTTTAGTGCAGCTCTTCGCTGCCAATTAGCAGTCAGTAGGAGCTTATGCTATGGTGGCCATCACGGCCAGCGGCCCTTGAGGTCCCACAACCCATCCGCCGACATCGTCTTCCCAGAGGGGCAGCCGAGCTCCTGGAATGGAGCGAGACGGAGGATGAGACAGTGGTACCCCCGGCCTCAAAGAGGCAACGGACAGATGAGACGGCCTCTGGTGATGGCCAGCAGCAGATTGACGGCCCCACGAAGGAGCCGAGGACACCTCAGCAATGGGTGCTCCGTGCAGCGGACACCAGCCAGATCATCGACCTGGACGATTACAAGGAGCCGAAGAAGGCATCAGAGTCCCCCGCAGCGCCGGCACTCACATCCACTCAGATGTGCAAGGCCTTCTTACATGACCTCAGGGCACTACGACCGGCAGACCAAAGACGGCGAGCCCATAAGCTCCTCCAGCACTGGGAGGCAATGGAAGAACGACTTGGAAATGACTAAAAGGCTGAGAGAAGGGATGAGCCTCGGCCCCGTGTGGGAGCCGCAAAATTGTTTAATGGATGTGCCGGGCAGGACGCCGTTTTTCCACAGTGCATTTGCATTCCTGCTTAGCACATGTCTCCTAGGCGTGGCGAGACACAGCTTCATGCATCGAGCCAAAGAGACACCTCCTACGCGACACTCACGACATAATCGACAAACAGCGCCACATTGTACTATAT
>CAJNDS010000909.1:0-52578 GCA_905221605.1 Symbiodinium natans
CCCCCCTTCCCCCCCTTCCCCTCCGCAACCATGTGCATGTGGTATACAAGATACCCGACTTGAGGTGCCCTACCTCAAATACCCTCCCTATACCCCGAACCCTCCACTTAATCTTAACCCGAAAACCCATGCACGCTATAGTAATGAGCCCTAGATGCCTTATACGCAGAATAATAAACCCTCTTTCTTTCTTTTACCCCGTATAAAGCTGCAAACCCTAAACCCCTCAGGAGTGCGAGCAGAAGCTTGCGCAGCTTGGGGCCAACGCATCCTGTGGCCAGGCTTGGATTAAGTGTCCTAATATGGCTAGAAGTACAGTTATAAGTACAATTGGTTAACAGGTACCATGAACCTCCAAGTAGGGTTTTGAGGTTTGGGTTTTTCCCTAAACCCAAAACCCTCAACCCTAAATCCTAAACCCTAAACCCTAAACCCTAAACAGCACGCCAAGGTGCGGAAGCCCTGGCTTCGATGCTGGCAGCCTCGGTAGGCGCTTACCGGGAGGTCGTCGAGGGCTTGCAAAACATGGTCGCTTGGCCCGAAACCCGAAACCCGTAACCCTAAACCCGAAAACCGAAACCCGAAACCCTGAAACCCTAAACCCTGAAACCCTAAACCCTGAACCCTGAACCCTAAACCCTAGGCTTGGACATGCGCAAGATGCTTCTGCCCCCCCCCCCCCCTCCCCCTCAACTTCTGGCTTCAGTTTCGTTGGTTTGTTTTGGCGGTGCTTTCCATGCTGTCATCCCAACTATTGAAAGAATCATCCGAGCCCTTTGCAAAGTTCTTAGTAGCCGAGTACATACGTAACCTTTAACCTGTTTGGGGCATATCGAATCCTACCACAATTGAAAGGTTAACCTTTTTGGGGTATATCGCTCACATGAGGTGACGGCCATTGCATCTGAGCCTGCTGATGTGCGACTGCGGCTCATCCGAATCGGCAACGAGGACGTTTAGGGTTTACGGATTAGGGTTTAGCGTCTCTTCCAAGGATTCCTAAACCCGAGGCGATCTTATGAGCCCTAAGCCCAGAATTCGCAACATCCGAAGAACCCTGTAAGACAATACAAACCCCATATAGAACTGCAAGCCCTACAAGGCCGATAAGCCCTCTAAAGCCTACAAGTTGACAAGCCCCTAAGAACCCTAGAAACCCTAAGTGAAACCTATGCCCTAAACCCTAAACCCTAGACCCTAAATGAAACCCATAGAAGCCCCAGTAGGACATCCTATAAACCTTGAGCCTGACTCTTAGAGCGGCCACTGTAGTGCGCCAGAGCATATGTGTTCAAGGGGGTTAATGCTTCAGGGTTCTGTAGGGTCCCTAAACCCTAATTAGACCCTATAAAACCCTGCGGAAGGGTTAGGGGTATGGGGTTTAGGGTTTATAGGGTGTAGGGTTTAGGGTTTAGCGTTTGGGGCGGTGTAGGGTAGGGGGTATGGGGTTTAGGGTTTATAGGGTGTAGGGTTTAGGATTTAGGGTTCAGGACCCTACCTAACCCAAGCTTTGTGGGAAGGGCTTCCAGCAGAAGCTGGGGCGGCAGCCGGGTGTGTGGCTTCTCGGGCCTTTATTTCAGCAGGCTGGCGGGCTTAGGGTTTAGGGTTTCGGGTTTACGGTTTAGGTTTTAGGGTTTAGGGTTTTAGGGGGTTAGCTGGAACATCTCAAGCCCCTATACTTTGGTAGAGTTCGCAGGGTCGTACATTGAGTCAGAAGTGTATGATAACTTGGGATATATCATACGAGCCCCTGGCTGTAGCCAGCGTGTTAGGGTGGCCCCTCCACTGTAGATTCTGAGAACCCTAGACCCTTAGCCCAAAACCCTTGGCCTGAGTTTGGGGTTTAGGGTTTAGGGTTTAAGGCTTCGGGTTTTGGGTTGAGGGTTGAGGGTTGTGGGCTTCGGGCGGCTTAGTTCCCCCGTCCGGCCTCAAAAGCCTTCAACACTGCAGAAGTATCTCGAATCCTTCCTTCATAGGGTTTTTCAGGGAGGGTTTAGGGGTTTTGGGGTTTTGGGTTTATGGTTTAGGGTTCAAGGGGGGTAGGTACTAGGGAACCGTAGGGAAGCTTAGGGAGCCTTGGGGAGTAGTAGGGAGTGTAAGGGAACCTTGGGTTACATACCCCCCTTGAACCCCCTGCCTTAAGAACCCTACGCTTACTCCTTTCCCTGAACACACAATAGGCAAAAACATTGCACCCTCCAAAGTCCTAATCCTAAAGCCCTGAACAACCCCCCAAAGCCCGAAAATCCCTCAACACCCGCAAAGCCATAAAGCCTAAAACCCTGAAAACCCTAAAGTCCCAAGAGCCCTATCAAACCCCTAAACCCTAAACCCTTAAACCTAAACCCCCCCCCCCCCCCCCCCCCGACGCCCCAAAACCCCCTGCATCTGAGGCTCTTCCTAAGCCCCAAACCTGAACCCTAAACCCCAAGCCCTAAGCCCTAAACCCTAAACCCTAAACCCTATAAACCCTAAACGGAGCCCCTTACATCTGAGGCTCTTCCTACGCGGTGTTGGTTTTCAAGCCTTGGCGCGTGACGCCCTAGCCAGCGACTGTGGCTCAGTGTAGGGTCTGGGGCTTGCTGGTTTGGGGAGCTGTCTGGTTGTTTAGGGTTTAGGGTTTAGGGTTTAGGGTTTAGGGTTTAGGGTTTAGGGTTTAGGGTTTAGGGTTTAGGGTGTCTTCAGAGTGAGCAGCGGGTTCAGGACTGGCTTGCCCACAACTACCGCCGGGAGTTCAAGATAATACAGATACGGTTTTTCACACAACCCAAAATCCCATGGTACTGTATATCGTCTACATATCACAACAATCATTAGCGAGAAGTGAGAAGCACCATGCATGTGTAGAGGTTGTTGGTCATCATCAGCATCATTATGATGATGATGGTGATGATGACGGTGGAGGTTTTCGGCGGGGGAACCCCTGTACCCGTCTAGGTGCTTGCAATGAAGTCATGCCCAAGAGTTGAACTTCGTCTCGGCATGCAAGGACGAGCCCTGAACCTGTCCTTGGGGGCCCCGTGGTTGTTTGCCAGAGCACTCGGTTTGGTTTTCGGGCGTTCCTGTACCCGTCTAGGTGCTTGCAATGAAGTCATGCCCAAGAGAGTGCCATCCCTAGTTGCACTTCGTCTTCGAATGCAAGGACCTGGATAGACTCGAAATGCTCTGTTTTAGTGCGTTACTAAAGAGCAACATTGCCAGCAGAAACCCCGTAACCTCTGTGGTAGGAACCCTGAACTCGTCCTTGATTTTTTTTTTGGGGGGGGCGGTGTCGCCAGAGCACTCGGTTTGGTTTTGGGTGGGGGAACCCCTGTGCCCGTTGAGGTGCTTGCAATGAAGTCATGCCCAAGAGAGTGCCATCCCTAGTTGCACTTCGTCTTCGTATGCAAGGACCTGAATAGACTCGAAGTGCTCGGTTTTCGTGTGCTACTAAAGAGCAACAAAGTCGGTGGAAAGGCCGTAACCTCCGTGGTGGAACCCTGAACTCGTCCTTGGTTTTTTTTTTGGGGTGGCGGGCGGTGTCGCCAGAGCACTCGGTTTGGTTTTGGGTGGGGGAACCCCTGTACCCGTCTAGGTGCTTGCAATGAAGTCATGCCCAAGAGAGTGCCGTCCCTAGTTGCACTTGGTCAGAGCATTTCGGTGGAGCCAAGGGGGCTGGGGATCGCCAGAGCATTTCGGTAGAGGCAAGGGGGGGGGGGGGGGGGGTGGGGATATCGCCAGAGCATTTCCATTTTGGTGGAGGTTCCTAGTGTTTACCTGTACAGTGTACAGAGTATAGTACTGAACAGTATGCGCACAGGCATCCACAACCAGCCGACCCTCACAGGGTTCGGGACGCGAGTGAGACATGCGCTCGCTGACGCTCGGCAAGCTTCGCCCGCCACAGATTGTGGGCGGGAGGGCTCGGCTTAGACTTTAGGGTTTAGGCCCTCGACCCTAAACCCTACCTACACTGGGGCGTTTGGCTTCTTGTTGTTGAACGGGCTTCGGGTCATAGGAACTGCGGAGCGCTGTCAGCCCCAAGCCTCATTCACCAGGGTTTCCATAAACCCTAACGACATCCGCCCTCCCCACCCCCCCAGAAAAAGAAATAGCACGCGCACGCACACACACACACACAGAGCCAGCAAAAAATGAAAAGAAACACAAAGCCCCCAACAAGAAAGGCGACCTGGTGGCAGCGCTTGGCCTGGCCTCCAGCGTTCCGAGCGAGCGCTTCCTCCTTCTCACCGAGCCAGACATGATGGGCGCCTATGAGGCAAGATTTCGAACCCCTGAAACTTCGAACCCTAAACACTAAACCCTACACCCTAAGCCCTAAACCCTAAGCCCTAAACCCTAAGCCCTAAACCCTAAACCCCTGAGCCCTGAACCCTAAACCCTGAACCCTGAACTCTGAACCCTAAACCCTAAACCCTAAGTTGTGAGGATCTTATGGGGCTCATGTACGGTCAGAAAGGTTTTGCAGGGTATGTTCAGGGTTTGGGGGGGGGGGGGGGGGGGGGGGGGGGGGGCGGGGGAGGGGAGGGGCTGTGGGTTTTAGAGAGTTGTAATGGTTTTGGGGTTGAGGGATGGGGCGGTTGAGAGGGCCGAAGGGCCGAGTTTGATGTAAGAGGGTCTGGGGTTTAGGGTTCAGGGTTCAGGGTTTAGGGTTTAGGGTTGAGGGTTTAGGGTTTAGGGTTTAGGGTTTAGGGTTCAGGGTTTAGGGTTTAGGGTTTAGGTTTAGGGTTTATTTAGGGTTTTGGGACTGGAGAGGAGTGGAGCCAGTGGCACAAGCGCCTCCTGGCCATTTCCAGCTTCCTTCAGTCCCTCGAGAAGCCGCTTGACCCCAGATGAGTGGGCGTTCGTGATGATTAGGGTTTTGGGGTTTAGGGTTTGCGGTTTAGGGTTGGCCTTGTGGGCCGTCCTATCATGGTTTCCTTTTGCTAAACCCTAAACCCTAAACCTTAAACCACAGCTACCCAGGCTTGTCTTCCACCGAACGGCGCATCTCGGGCGGCATGGCCTGGATGTGGTGGCCGGCGAGGTGTTGACCCTTGGCTCGGCAAGAGGATTTCAGGAAGGGCTTCGGACTTATTCCTATAGCCCCCTTTGGAATTCTTTTCTTAGGGCGATGCTTTCCCCATGTCTCTAAGGGTTAGTTTCGTGGTCCCTTAATATGGGACCCCTTATCTACCCCCTTTTCTACCCTATACAAAATTAAGGGCCCCTACTTCAGAACCCTCTAACGCGGGTAAGAGAGCAGCTTCCAGGATGGGCTATTCCGCCCTAGAATCCCCATAAACAAACCCTTTTAGAAGGGATTTCTAAATAGCCCTTTTAAGGGATTTTTAAGGGGTTATAGGGTAGAATAATAACCCTTTTAAGGGATTTTTAAGGGGTTCTCGGGTAATTATCACAACCCGTTTAAGGGGCTTTTTAAGGGGGTTATGGGGTACAATGGCACACTCCTGCTTAGGTCCTCGAAGGAGCTCATACAAAGCTGGGAGGGCGCTGTGCCGGACTAGCGCGCCGCGCGGGTGGAAAAAAAAACGTCGGAGCTGCTCGGAGCTCCACCTACGCAACATGGAGGCGTGCAAGAGATGGGGGTTTACGAAAATAGGGGGACCCCTATATAATAGACCCCCAAAGAGTAAAATTCCTTTTCGTCAGGACCCCAGGAAGGTATCCCTAATATCGTAAATTCGTAAACCCCCGTTTCGGCAAGGTTAAGGCCGAACGAATCCTGCGCAGAAGAAAGACGGTCCGCAGACTCACACCCTCAACAAAGCCCGAAACCCCACAGCTCCCACATTCTTTGCCGAGCATGGCGTCGATTCTGGCCGGTTTTGCTTGCAGCCTGTATACACGGTAGCCCGGTAGACGCCATGCATGAGCATGTCGTGCGCTCCTCCTGCACCAGCTGTACTCCTATAGGGCTGTTGGTAAGTTACTGCTTCTCGACGCGCCTGAGCTCCAGATGAAAGCATGTAGAATGCGTACGTGCGACTGACCTTGTAGAATCGTAGAACCCCGAACCCTACGCATCACAAGCAGTTTCCAACGTGGGCTTAGCTAGAACAAGCCGACATGGAGGCGCCAGACTGGACAGAGAGCCTGAAGGCAGAAACATGTTCCAAACCCTGAAAATTCTGCCGTGAATTTCTTTGCAGGCGTAGATCTAGATTGACTGGGTTTTTTTGGGGTCTCTGTAGAAGTACGTTCCTCACAACCTTGAATAACAAAAAGGGGCCGCAATTTAGATCAACCCCCCAGGTAGGTAAACCTTTGCGTTCAGGGTTTAGGGCTTGGGGTTCGGATTGGGATGCAAGGGTCCAGACTTCACATGTCAGTGCGGTGGCAGCGGTGGGGCTAGGCTACCACAGCTTACGGATCAGGGATGATGGTGCTCCCCAATTCAAGCCGGTGAGCTGTTCTATGGAGTACGGTTCCCTAACCCTAAACCCCATAAACCCCCCCAAACCCCAAGCCTTAAACCCTAAACCCTAAACCTTAAACCCTAAGCCCTAGACGCTTCTCGAAAGGCCCCGAAAACGGACCCGAACGTAGAACAGTCCCCCCGACCAACGCGGGAACTCCGGACCTGAACGTAGACCTTACACCCCACCGACTCACGAAATGGGCTTTGGGTGTTATTCCTATAGGTAGGATAAGGGGGACCCTTGACAGGGAACCCCTTCTTAACCCTCTTCTGGCTTTCTTAAGCACGGACGGGTCTATATCCCCAAGGGTCCCTAATCCTATCCCCTACTTATGCCTAAGCCTTAAACCACAAACCCTCAACGGTACGAGTTCAAGGGTTTTGGGCTGCTGGGTGTAAGTACTCCTCCAGCTCCGGGTCTTCTAACAGCCTTCCTGGCTTTTAGGGTTTAGAGGGCTTACAAGAGTTTTGGGCTTATAAGGGTTTAGGGCTTTTGGATTGAAGGGGCTGTAAGGGTTACGTGTTAGGATGTTCCCCCTTATACTAACAGTCCTTAGTAGGGATAAGAATAGGGGGGGGGGGGGGGGTACCCATAATCCCTATCGAGGAGCTGTTCCTATAAGGCGGAACATCCCAAGTAATGTGGTACCCATAATCCCTATCGAGGAGCTGTTCCTATAAGGCGGAACATCCCAAGTAATGTGAGCAGCCAGGTGGAGGAAAAGAACCTGCAGGAGTACCTCTGCCCGTGCCCGAGCTGGAGGTTGAAAGGGGGCAGCCTTGGAGGAGTTTAGGATGTATAGGGTTTAGGCATTTCGGGTCCCTAAACCCGACTCCCATAACAAACCCCTAAACCCCTCAACCCCTAAACCCCTAAACCCCTCAACCCCTAAACCCCTAAACCCCTCAACCGCTCAACCCCTCAACCCCTCAACCCCTCAACCCCTAAACCCCTAAAACCCCTAAACCCCTAAACCCCTAAACCCCTAAAAACCCTAAAACCCCTAAACCCCTAAACCCCTAACCCTGCATCCTAAACCCTAAACCCCCTCGAAAGCCTAAACCCTTGCGTTTGAGGCCAGTCCCTAAACCCTAAACCCTAAACCCTAAACCCTAAACCCAAACCCTAAACCCTAAACCCTAAACCTTAAACCCTAAAAGGCCAGAAGCAGCACACCCTGGTGCTTCGGGGCGCGGTGCAGACCTTGCAGCACACGCTGGTGCTGCGGGCTCAGGTTGAATCTGTAGGCTTCCGGGGGTGTAGGGTTTAGGGTTTAGGGTTTAGGGTTTAGGGTTTAGGGTTCAACGCTTTCAGGCGGTTTAGTGTACAGCTTAGGTGGTTAGGGGCTTAGTTTGAAGAAGGTGTTTGCAAAGTGTTTATCCTCAACCCTAAGCCCTAAACCCTAAACCCTTGCTTGCGTTTGCCTTTGAAGGTTTTTTTATGTTTTTTAGGTTAGGTCGGGTCGGGCCCGAGCCCTTTTGAATATACGGTGTACCACCCGCCAGAATAGGGAGGGCACATCGCCCTAAACCCTACGCCAGGTTTCGAGAGTCCGGGCGTCCCAAATGGCAACAAAGCACCCTAAACCCTAAGCTCTAAGCCCTAGGCCCTAAGCCTTAGGCCCTAAACCCTAAACCCTAAACCCTAAACCCTAAACCCTAAACCCTAAACCCTAAACCCTACGTAAGCCTCAAGAGGTGCGTGTGCTTTCGCATCCGGGCTTCCTGAGGCCAGTCCCCACGACCCGGGCGGACGATGGCTTCGTCCACTTCGGGGACATGCTCACGCTGTGCAGCGCCGAGCGCTCGGCCTAGGGGTTCAGGGTTGAGGGCCGTAAACCCCAAAAACCCTAAACCCCAAACCCTAGACCTATAAACCCTAAACCCTAATCCCTTGTTCCTGGTCAACTTGGGGGCCTAGACCCTAAACCCTAAACCCTAAACCCTAAACCCTAGACCTATAAACCCTAAACCCTAATCCCTTGTTCCTGGTCAACTTGGGGGCCTAGACCCTAAACCCTAAACCCCAAACCCTAAACCCCAAACCCCAAACCCCAAACCCTAAACCCCAAACCCCAAACCCCAAACCATAAACCCTAAACCCTAAACCCTAAACCCTAAACCCTAAACCTTAAACCCCAAGCCCTAAACCCAACAGGCTGTAGGCGTATGCTCCCGAACCCCTTCGGCTCGCGGTCCTACCGCCCCACAACCGTCCAAGCTCCAAGCCGAAAGTGCCAAAGCACCACAAGAGGGTCTACGGTTTAGGGTTTAGGGTTTTTCTTCTTCGGCCATATGAGAATCCAATGGATGCGGGCGATGACAAAAACATGAGTCAAACTAATTAGGGGAAGCGGCAGCTCTACAGATAATCTTCAATGAAAGCTTCCCTGGGGCCGCCAAAGGACCCTTCAACAAAAGGAACTGCGGTGGGCTTACAGGGTCGCTTGTCGAGCTTAGTCGAGGCGCGAGACTTCCTGGCCCTAACCCGTTCCTGCTCATCCAAAATGCGTGCCTGGGACATGCTGAGAAGGCCTTGATGTTGAGAAAGGAACTGACTACATCTCGGCTGTTTGCGGAGGTGTTTGAGCACTCTGGAGCGGGTATGGAACTCCTGGCAACATGCTCCACATGAAGTGCTGGCCACCAGTCTGCCGGCAATGCTGCGCAAGCCGAGGGCAAGCGCTAAATGCGCTGCCAGCCCTTGCTTAGCAACTGCTAAGAACCCACAAAGCCTACACGGAAAAACCCGCAACTTGGATCCCTGCACAGGCCTGAGCGGGATACGGTCCTCGCTGAGGTCAGCAGCAGCAGTCCAGAGCAGTCGCAGTGAATGCTGGAAATGGGCTGGCGCAGCTCGGATCCAGGAGAAGAGTTCTTGCGGCTGCACGGACTGAGACCAGGAAGCTGGAAATCTCCGAGGCACCAGGGCAGCAGCCCACTGAACATCAGCACAAACTGCGGTAAGCCAGCACCGCTGGGATCCTATCCCTGCTTCAAGCAAGCTTCGCACAGGGTCGCAACGCTTGACTACCTGCCCTAGCAGCCGCAAACCTTCAAGGGCCAGCAGACAAGAGGGCGCTGGCATCCCGGCTGCTGCACACACGCTGGCTGAAGTCAGATGGGCGTCGTGCGGGAAGTCCCTAGCGGGCAGGAGGGTCCGGTACAAGTGGATCACAGAGCTCTGCCAAAGTGAGGCTTCAGCGGCAGTAAGCTGAGCCCAAGCACCAACGTTGTGCAGGAGCCTGCTGAGCACCAAGGAGCGGAACAAGACCTGTCTGTCCGACAGGGGCAAGTCTCGGTTACCGAAAACCTTGGCACGCATTGGCTTGGCAACCGCCTTGGCTTCCCCAGCTCGGCGCCTAATCTCTGCGAGAAGTGAGGCGCTGTACGCAACCTGCGAGCCTAGGTGCCTATATTCCAAAACATACTTGATGGAGACTGCAGGTCCTAGGTCAGGAAGCAGAATTAGTCCCGAGGCTTCTGAGCAGCAGACCGTCTCTTTGATCTCTGCTGCGCCCGGGCCAAAAGGGGTCAGGAGCCACTCTGTCTTACCGATATAGCTAGTGTTCCTGCGCACAGCTATTAGATCACTTGCCGCTGGAGCCACAATAGCCAAGGAAACATCATCATGCCAGGCAGAGGCCATGTAGTCCGAATGGGCCCCACGTCTGTCGGTGAGCATGGCATCGAGATGAAGCACAATGTTGGACCCCAACTGGGCCACTCCAGAAGAAATCTCAGCAAGTGCGTCGTGAGCTATCAGAGCAAACAGGGCGTCTGCTAGAGGATCACCTGGCCTAGAACCTCGGTTGGTCGCTACCACGCGTTTGCTACCACTGACAGTAAACCAAGTGGCGCTTAGTATGCCTTGTAAACGCCCTTGAAACTCTGACCAGGAACCGGAGGCAGGATCAGCGTCTGAGATAGCCTGGAGCAAGGCTTCTGAGGTGTCTGCTGAGATCCCCAAACTTGATGTCCAAACCAGGAAGCGCTGCGGGTCCGGGCACCAAAGAGGAATTCCCTGTATATACTGTAAAAGGCTGCCTTCAAGTCCAGGAAAAGAATTGCAGATGACTGACGCGTTTCAGCCACCCTGGCCTGGAAAGAACGAAGACCCAGGGACAGGAGCGCTGGGGACAAGCCTCCACAGACACCAGCGTGCATGTCAGTCCTGACGGCGTCAAAAGTTTTGGCGACACACTCATGCGTGGAAACGCTTGCCAAGGAGTTCTGAAACCAGGACACTCCTGTAGTTGCCTGGGTCGGTCAGGTCTCCTTTGCCTTTGTAGAGAGGGATAGCCTCGCCCCCCTTCCAACGAAGAGGCTCAGCTCCCACCACGGCGCTCTTCAGAGCCAATGGGTAGGAGTGCATAGAGAAAGCCGAAGGGGCTGCCTTAACATGCTCAGCTCTCAGCCCGTCATGGCCTGGAGACTTGCCGTTGCGAAGTTTCTGCATCTGACGCTCCCACTGAATGATGCTAGGAAAAACAGACTGGGGCTGGGCCTCACAGAGACTTTGGGCGTGAGCCTGCACAAGAGTATGTGGAGCTACAACCGAACCGCCTTCTATGTCCCCAAAACGGTCCTCCCACAAGTGATGGGCTGCATCTTGACTGGGAAGAAGGTCACCTGACACAAGCCAGAGGCCGGAGACCAGCTTTTTTTGGCCACTGACGGTCGGAAGGGCCTCAAAGCCTGGTACAGCCCTGCCTTGTCCTTTGCTGCAGCAGAAGTACGTACTTCGTCGGCTAGACCTGCCAGGTAACAAAGTTTGGATTGTTCAGCCCAGACCTGAGCTGCTTGCCAAGCGCGCGATGGCTCTCAACAAGGGAGGTAAGTTGGTGGCCTGCGGCTGAGGCCATGGCCGCCTTGAGCAAGCTTCTTTGCTGGACCAATGCGTGGAGCTCAGGAGTGAGGTATGGAGCTCTAGCTTCCGGGACTGACGACTTGCTGCACGCGGTAAGACCCCTGTGCTGAGAGGTAAGGACGCCAGCGTGGGAGTCCAGACTGACAGACCAGCCTGTTGGCGGCAGATTTTGCAGACCCTCAGACAGAGCGCGGGCGTCACCCAACCAAGGCCCAGACTGCTTAGGCCTCCGGCGTCGTTGACGCGGCATGGACTTTGTGAACCCCAAAGTGACAGTAACGTAACGGCATCATGGTCCTCATGCTCCCTGCCCATATCGATTGGCACAGTGCGTGAGCTGTGAGCTACAGGCTGCAACGAGAGCTTCACGGAGAGGTTGAGCCTAGCTCAGAAATCTGTTCCTGTTGAGCAGTCTGGGCCATGGGATGTGCAAGTTTTGTGGAACAAGCGGTACCTTCCTCGTGTTTACACGGACTCTGAATACCTTCGGGCGAAAGAGAAGGCCGCAAAGGAATTGATGCGCGATCTCAAGAAAACAACGCAAGAAGAACCCGACAAGCTCGTAGAGCCCATCTCAGGGGACGTCTATCTAGCGAAGGAAGAGATGGCATCACGGGCAGAGATCCGCGCAGAGCTTCGGAGCATCACCCCAGGTGTTTGCAATATCTCCGAGGCAAGAGCTACAGCCCTTACCAAGGGTGGCTGCAGTGGTAGATCTGGAGCTCGCGCGTGCTTGGAATGCACCCGGCGCGAAGGAGGAAGACTTGCAGCCGATGAGCTTCTGGAGCAAGAAGCAGCACAGAAGACTGGTTCGATGGTGAAGGATCAGCTCGAAGCTGCTGTGGTGCTTTGCAAAGAAGTCTTGGAACATTGCTCCATGTGCGATGAGCCTTGCGAGGGTTGCAAAGAGTTGCATGAACCCTGAACCCTTAGTCGCTGAAGTGATCATCACTGACCGTGACGCCAAACCCAGAAAGGGGTCGCTACATCGGCAGTGTTTTCAGCGTCTGGCTGCTTATCGCAGAGAGTTGCTGCTCACGCTCTTCGATGTCTTTGAAGACAGCAGTGTGCAACGCTACGACGCGCAGAAAAACGAGGAGCATGTCATCATTTCCAAGATGATACCTGACATCAGTGGGAGGACAATCGCTGGCTCCTATGACGCGAAAGCTGGCTCGAATGGCTTCTCCTTGGCTGCTGTCCGCGCTGTGCGGGACGTAGCTATCGAGCGGCTGAAGCAGCTTCCAGAGTCAGAGCTCCGCGAAGAAGCAATCCTGATCATGGGGGCATTGGGCAGTCCATTCGCGATGTACACCCCCCGGCTTGATGAGCCTCAATCTGATGAGTCCGACGAACCACAGGAAGAAGACGAAGAGGACTTGTCTCGAGAGGTTCACCTGTCCAAAGAGACCTTCGATAACCCTCGACCTGTGATCTGCATGGCAACAGGGGGCCAAAAGACAACGACGACTCCAGCTTGGATAGCGGAGACTCTTTAGGCTATTGTTGTTGTCGTGGTGCCCAAAGATGCATTGGCGCAGTCCACCCTGAGGTACATGAAGACTACTTCTTGGGCCGGACATGTTTGTCTGGGTGCTCACACAGCGTTCTACCAGCCAAAGAACAAGGAGCAGAGTCTCCGCTCTCGCTCACCTGGCGTGGTTTGGACTACCCCGGGAACTTTCTCAAGGATGCTCTCTGAGTTCTTGGAGAGTGCGCGGAAAGCCTCCCACCCGGTAAAGATCGTGCTTGACGAGCTCCATCATGCCTCTTCGAATGAAGACCTTACCTTGAACGCGATGGTGACATGTATCGTGCACGCAACAGAGTCGTACAAGAATATCCAACTCATCGGGTCCACAGCAACTCCATGTAAGTCCTGGTTCCGGTTGCATGGTTTCGGTCCGTTTGCTCGAACGGCAGATTGGTCGACCAAAGAGGATCAGGCAAAGAAGGAGACGAACTTGACCAAGATCAAACTCACAGAGGAGTATAGCCCGGAGGGCATGGCAAGCCACCTTCTGGCGTCGTTGAATCGACAGCCGGCTCATTTCTGTTCTCTTGGCTTCGTTCCTGGGCCTGCTGAAGCATATAATCGCTTCCCCCTTTTACTAAAGACCCCCCTAATACTAAAAATACTTTCCGGAAAATCCTGCCGTAACCGAGCCCGCCTTTTAAAACCTATTCCGAATTAGGGGGGGGTTCAGGGCTCCTAAGACCCTGAAGCCAACGAGGGTTTAGGGTCTAATTAGGGTTAAGGGTTTAGGGTTTAGGGCTTCGGGTTCATTAAGGGTTCAGGCTCTGTCTGAGCCTTGCTGTTCTGCAAGAGTTGAGCTCTGTCTCTCTCTCTCTCTCTCTCTCTCTCTCTCTCTCTCTCTCTCTCTCTCTTCTGTCTCTCTCTTTCAGTTTACACCACACTTCAGTACTTGATTACTTGAGTAAATCTGGAGTCTAGAACATGGCATTTCGATAAAAACCCCCCCCTAATAATAAAAACACATTTCGAATTTCTATTGGGGGGGGGGGGGGAGGGGACCCCCCGTTTAATATTAGGGGGAAACGATTAATGTTCATCGCGCGATCAAGAAGCTCCAGAAAGATGAAGTGATAGCCCAGAAAGAGTTCGAAGTCCTTCATTTTCCTGGCGCGGTTCCTACTGAGGAGCGAAATCGCATTCTCGCTATGGCCAGCGATCCGAAGGCGCCCTCCAGAATCGTGCTCTGCTCGAGCATAGCCATAGCAGGGTTCACATTTGGGGAGGCGATTTACGCGGCCTCTTCGAACCTGCGCCATGTCTTGGCTGTCGACTCAATCACAAGGCGACCCCAGCAGTACATTGCAGCATCGACAGCTGATGAGCTGGTGGAATCTCAAAGCCGAGACGCTAAGTTCGAGATCTTCCATGCAGGAGCTTCACTTCAGGTGGATGTAGCTGCGTGTGTTGATCCGACTGGAGTGGCCTCGAACACTACTCTTGCAGCCGCCTTGCCGAAAGTAAGGCCAACCCTCTTGCCAGAGGTGCTTGACTGTGCGCATGCCATTGAGCCCCACGCAATGTCGCTAGATGCCGAGCTAGAAGACATGCGGACGAGCCTCTCTAAGAGATTGGGAGGTCGCAGGCTCTTTGCTTGGCATACTGATAGCCGATCAGAGTATGTGGGCTTGACGCACATGCAGCAATGGCTGGATGAGGGTGTAGCGGCTGATAAGGTCCGAATGCAGGGCGCAAAGCTCTTGGCCCATCTCACGAAGGTCCCTGCAGATCCAAGACCTACAGAAGAACAATTGAAACAGGCAGCACGCCGCACAGGTGCAGACTTCCAGGAATTGGACAGCATCACGTTTGACGCTGAGAATCCAGTGCTCTACAGTTCTTTGATTGACGAAGTCATTTTCAGTGATGATGCGCTGGATACCTTCTGGTTGTCAACTGGGCGGGAAATGCGGGAAATCCCTGCGACGCGTGGGCCGAACTCCAAAAGCACGGTGCCGATCGTTCCTGAATATGGCACTGCTGCCGCGAGGATCGGCGCAAGGCCGGCTGAAGTGGCATTCCTCGTGCAGGGCCGTTTTACAAGTTCTGGTTTCGTTGTAGACCGGCTTGTGAACGCAGTGCCCATTGTGGAAGCAGCTGTTCTGCCACCTCCTCTGACCTGGAGCCCAGCCCTTCGTGGTTGTGTTCTAGTCGAAGAAGGAGGAAAGGCCGTGACTCCCACGCGATTCCGAGAGGCACCAGATCTCTGTGAACCGGATCGATTTAAGGACCCGAGCCATTCGGCTGTGCCACACTGGCATCAAAGCCATCTCAGGCTCAGAGTGAAGACAGGATCCAGTGAAGAGTTCACCCGCCGAATTCGCCACCGACTGACTGCTTGTCGAACAAGCCAGCGGCAAAGTCCTCACAACGCGTCTACTCTGGCGGCGATGACACTGTCTACAGTGGACAGTGGGACGGGTTTACAGACCTGATCGACCGTAAGCGTCGGTTGGGTTTGGTGACTGGTCTCGCTGTTTGCAATGGCCTCTCGAAAAGATTCCTGATCGAGTTCCACCAGCGATTCTACCACTTCCTCGACGGGAAATGGAAGGCCTACCGCCCTTTCGTGCCGCAGAATGCAGCAGGTGATCGTGCCAGGCTTTTGTGGTTGCAAAGCATTGGTGTGCCAGTGACAGTTGCAGCCGGTCTGGGCAGAATTGCTGAAACACAGCTGCTGTCAAAGTTTTCACCCACTTGAAGGACCACATCCTAACTTCCTCAAGGCCGAAGCCTTGGCCCCAACATGGGGGCTAGGGTTTCCAAAGGCCCAGGGTCGAACCCTCTACGCCTTTGAGCCAGAATGGCTACGGAAGGTTTAGGGTTTAGGGTTTAGGGTTTAGGGTTTAGGGTTTAGGGTTTAGGGTTTGGGTTTAGGGTTTATAGTTTAGGGCTTAGGGTTCAGGGTTTAGGGTTTAGGGCTTAGGCATATAGACACCCACGTCCACATCTACATGTATATGAGCAAAAGGTCCTTTTGGGAAACTACTGAGTGCTCTTGTGGGTTCTAAGGGAGATATAGGATTATTTTCGGAAAATGCACAGGATTGTGATAAACTACTGGCCTACACAGCTGAAACTTCTATCCTTTACGTTCTGCTACCACAGATTTGACATTACACGAGATGACGTGATCTTACCTTCTACAGCTCAAGAACCCTAAACCCCTAAACCTGAAACCCCTAAACCCGAAACCCTAAACCCTAAACCCTAAACCCTAAACCCTAAACCCTAAACCGTGCTTTGCTCGGCCCACTGCAGAGGCCTGCACCCGGGGACTTCTGCAGGTCGACCCCGCATCGCCTGTGACCGCCACCTGGCATGGACAAATCTGGGGTTTAGGGTTTAGGATGGAGGGTTTAGGGTTTAGGGTTTAGGGTTTAGGGTTTAGGGTTTAGGGTTTAGGGTTTAGGGTTTAGGGTTTGGGGTTTGGGGTTTGGGGTTTCAGGTTTAGGCTTCGCACTGCAGACCCTAGGACCCCCAGAACCGACAAATACACCCAAGACCCTTACAAAAACTGTGCCCCTAAACCCCAAGTCCTCCTCGTTTGTCGGGGGCTGGTCATCAGTCAGGTTCAGCTTTTCCAGTTGTTGTGGAGGAATACTCCTAGGGTTTGAGGCTTAGTGTTCTAAACCTTGGACCTTCATCCCCGAACCCGAAAGACTCTACAGACCCCAATAGGGTGAGGGTTTAGGGTTTAGGGTTTAGGGTTTAGGGTTTAGGGTTTGGGGTTTAGGGTTTAAGGTTTAAGGTTTAAGGGTTTAATTTAGTTCTTCAGGGTTTAGGGTTTAGGGATTAAGGTTGCACTCTGCTGTCCTCAGCCCGCGAGCTACAACTCAGGTCAACACGGGCTCGGCCGAGGCACTGTCCGAAGTTAGCTTTTAAGGTTCAGGGCTCAGGGTTTGGGCTTCAGGGTTTTAGGGTTTACTTTGTCGGCAGTTCTGTTTCGAGTGTTCAAGTGGTGGCAGTAATTTGTCCGACGATAAAAGCAGCTCAAGAGCCCTATGCCCTATGCCCCACACCCCAACCACAAGCCCCAAGCCCCAAACCCAGTTGAGGGCTAGGGGCCCCCTTGTTCTCTCTCTCTCTCTCTCTCTCTCTCGCCCTAAACCCTAAACCCTAAACCCTAAACCCTAAACCCACTCTACATGCTTCCGCAAGGTCGTGGGCTGCAAGCTCTCGACGGGAAGTGTGATTTCGTCCTGTCCGAGGACGCAGTGGAACAAGCCACCTTAAGCTGCGAGCACCAGCCCGAAAAAGCCATGTGCGTACCCTAAACCCTAAACCCTAAACCCTAAACCCTAAACCCTAAACCCTAAACCCTAAACCCTAAACCCTAAACCCTAAACCCTAAAGCCAGGATGTTTGTGTTTAGTTGTGAAAAGCGGCAGTGCAACCTGTCTCAGGCCTTGGCATCAGTTTGTTCCAAAGCACAGCAGCCTCATAGTCCCCAAAGGCTCCATGCTGATGACGCTCCTAAATGCTAAACTTTAAGGTTTAGGCAGGCATGTTTAGGGTCCAGGGATTTAGGATTCAGGGTTGAGGGTTTCGGGCCTGGGGGAATTTTTGGCACTGAGAGGGAGTCCGGACCAACGAGGAGTAACTTCACCATCGGCCGGGTGGACGACAATGACGGCTACGGCACGGACAAGTGCGTCTACTATGGGCAGCTCATTCGGCTGGGGCGGGTGACTGAGGGGGCTTCTAAGGGCCTCATAAGTCTGCAGGGAGTTACATGTCCCTTAGGATGGCCCCTTACCTTCTTGGAAGGGTTCTGAAGCAAGTATGGGTCCTTGGATTATAGGGTATACAAGGGGCATATAAAGGGCCCCCCTTTTCAGGGCCCATATTAAGGGACCGTGTAACTAGGCTTAGGGCTGGGATCATGAGGTTGCGTCTGGGATAATTTGTAGTACCCCCTTGTTCAGCATGTCCGTTTCCCTTGTAGATCCCTCTTGCTCTTGACCAAAACTCAGACCCTAAACCCGAACCTTAAACCCTAAACCCTAAACCGCAAACCCCAAACCCAAAACCGCAAACCCTAAACCCTTTGCCTCGCAGCTTACAGGGGGCACGTGGGCTGGCATTCCTCACAGCCGAAAAATGCTGAGGTCTTCGGGGTTAGGTTCTGACGTATGGGCCCGTGGTGTAGGGGTACATAAGGAGTGCACCGGGCTTAGGGTTTAGGATTTCGGGTTTAGGAGGTTAGAGGAGGGTACATAACTTGGTGGCCCAGTGGTACCCTTTGCCCCTTTTTGCTGTTTCTAAGTTCCCTTCTAAAGCAACCAACCCTCAAAAAGGGTACTGCTGCTGAGCACCAAGATAAGGAGTATACAGGGCTCCCAAGCTAAGGGCCCATGCTAGGGGCCTTTGTAGCTCCCCTAAGAGCTTTTATGGTTTGGGGTTTAGGGTCTTTTAGGGGGCCCCTTTCAGGGGCCATTGTAGCTGCCCGAAGAGCTTTTTATGGTTTGGGGGTTTTAGGGGTCTTTTAGGGGGGGGGGGGGGGGGGCGACCAGCACAATCCTCCACTTGGGCACATCCTTAAGTTTTGCCCATATGCGAGAGGCACCTTAAGACTTTGTTGACACAGACTAAGCCACCTGAATCGATGGCAGGCAAGAAGCGCAAGGCCCCTGCGGACAACACAAGCTTGTGCCAGCTCCTCTTCGGGATCTGATAAGCTTCGGCTGGTCTACACTTGCGTGCCTCTGCACGCGGGCAGGATCGGTCTGTGGATGCGCAGGGATGAACAGACCAAAAAAGCGCAAGAAAACGCCCTCAAAGCCAAGCTGCGTCGACTCTGCGAGATGAAGAAATGCCGGCGGGCGCTTGCAAGTCCCGCAGTGGATGCACCTGGCATGCGGGCAAGGCTATCACCTGCGCATGGCCCGTGAGCTCGAGACGTGCTCGTTCGACAAGGACGACACACTCTACGTGTTGCTGGTGGCCAAATCATATGTTTTACACATGGGTGGCTGTCGAAATTGTGGTCCTTTTTTGGCTCCCTACTAGAATACAGCACCTGATAGTGAGAGAAACCCTAAAAGGGATCATAATTTTGACAACCACCCACATGTCTTCGCAGTATCTTAGGAACACCAAAAAAGACCGGAACCATCACTGCTCAACCCTAAACCTCTCTCTAAACTCTAACCACCCATGTAGAGAACTGGCCTTTTGAGTGTTTCTCAAATTCTTGGTAGCCCAGTGGTACCCTTTGCCCATTTTTTGAGTTCCGGGTTCCCTTTTTAAAGCAACCAACCCAACACAGAGTACCCTTATCATATCTCTTTGTGGTGCTTTACGGTAACTTTAGATCCTTAGCCTTTTTGGGTTTCTTGGGTTTCTTAATAAGGCAGCTAAAGTTTTAATTTTTAGCTACCCTCCTAAGTGCAGCCAAGATAATATGGTTACTGGGCTGCTAAGAATTCGGAGCACCTCAGGACGCATGAGGCCCTCGCGGACAAGCCCTGCTACCTGTATGCCAGCAAAAGCAGCAGCCGGGGGCCACAGGCTTTGCGTGCCTTTGGCGTTCAGGGTTTGGTGAGTAGCCCTAAACCCTAAACCCTTAGCCCTTAGGGCTCTGGGATTGCTTGTAGGGTTGTGGATGGTTACAACTTGGTAACCCTATATTTGTATTCAGGGTACCTGCACGCCTAGTGAAAAGAAGCGCTATGCGTGCCCCAAATGGCTAAGACTTAGCCTGCTTGTGGATCCCTACCTCAGACTACTCACGAACCTGCAATTAGGACCCTAATCCCAAACCCCAAACCCTAAGCCCTAAACCCTAAGCCCTAAACCCCAAACCCCAAACCCTAAACCCCAAATCCCAAACCCCAAACCCTAAACCCGAAACCCGAGGCCCGAACCCTCGGTTCCCGAACTTATAACCCCACTTCAAAGAACCTGCCAGTGGGTCGAGGGCTGGAGGTTTCGGTGTTTCACTAGGTTCCCATTCTGGGAGGCTCATTGTAGTCATAACTAGGGTTTAGGGTTTAAGGTTTTGGGTTTTGGGTTTAGGGTTTAGGGGTCACTCGGATTCAGGGTTAGAAGGGTTTAGATAGGGTAGGGTTTATATAGGGCTGATACAGGGTTTGTACAGGGTTATAAGGGTTTTAAGGGTTTTAAGGTCATACGGGTTTAGGGTTTTAGGGTTTGTTTTTCCTAAACCGCGCTATTGATGCAGGTGTGCCTGACCTTCCCCACTGCACATACGCTTCGGACGACGGAATAGCACTACTCTGCAGTTAGGCATGCGCCTCGTGAAGATGTGCTACCCTAGGCCCTTCGCTTCCGAAACCCTGACAAAGTTCTGGCCGTGCCGATGACTGAGGTGGCGATGGAGCGAGCCAGGCAGGTCAAAACTATGCTAGAGCAGCCACGATCGGCATTTGCTAAGAAGAGCATTAGGCACTTAGGGTTCGGAGTTCAGGGCTTTGAAGAGGTGATTTTGGATTTGAGGGTCCACAACCCTAAACCCTAAACCCTAAACCCTAAACCCTAAACCCTAAACCCCTGGGTTTGGACTTATGACTTTGGATTCTGCACCTTGGCCTCAAAGGTCCACCTAAACCCTAAACCCTAAACCCTAAACGCTTAACGCTAAACCCTAAACCCTAAAGCCTAAACCCTAAACCCTAAACCCTAAACCCGAACCCTTAAACCCTAAACCCTAAACCGTAAGAGCACCTTCAGATGCCGCAAGCCTTCCTCACACAAAGCCCTAAATCTCAAAGCCAAGTCTACGACAGGTCCCCCCGGGTTTAGGGTTTTAAGGGTTAAGGGTTAAGGGTTTCGGGTTTAGGGTTTAGGGTTTAGGGTTTAGGGCCCCAATAGGTCCCCCCCCCCTCCCCCAGTTGTTGAACCCCCCCCCCCCCCCCTTCCCTGCTATGCAGGTGTGCCCACCCTCGCCCTGCAAGGGTTTGGTTTAGGGTTTAAGGTTTAGGGTTTGGGGTTTTTGGTTTAGGGTTTAGGGTTGAGGGTTGAGGGTTTAGGGTTTAGGGTTTAGGGTGTAGGGGTTAAGTTGAAGTCTCTTCTTATGGTAACTTTCAGTCTCGAGGCTTTAGGTCTTCAAAAGCAGGACTCGGCCACGATAGTCGAAGATCCCGAAAGCCTTCGACCCTGAAGCGCTTCAAACCCTAACCCCTCTTACAGGCAAACCCCCTTCCTCTTAGACCTAAACCCTAAATCCTAAACCCTAAACCCTAAACCCTGTAAGCCTGTTGGCCTTAGAATCGGAGCGCAGCGGTCGAATTTCAACGACGCAGCAAAATCCCGAACCCCCTTTGAGGCTCATGGGTCTTTATTGGGTTCTAGGGGTTTTAGGGCTTTCAGGGTTTACGGTTTAGGGATGAGGGTGCTTAGGGCTTTTCGGGCTTTTAGGGCTTTTAGTTCTTTTAGGGCGTTTAGGGCTTTTAGGGCTTAGCCCTGAAATCTGCGAAGCCTGGACCCCAAACACAACCATCGGAAGCCCCAATTAATTTTGCCGTAAGCCCTTAGCCCTGTCAGCTCTTAGCCTCAACTCCCCCCCCACCCCCCCGCCCCAATCAAACCCCAAACGCTAACCCCTAAACCCTAAACCCAAAACCCTAAACCCTAAACCCTAAACCCTAAACCCTAAACCCTAAACCCTAAACCCTAAACCCTAAACCCTAAACCTGCAGACCCACCGGGAGGATGAACTTGTGATCAGCATGTGTCCACGAGCTGCGGAGGGGTCGTACAGCCGGCCCAGGTTTCCCAAGGTTCTGTTTTGAAGTTCAAGGTTTATGGGGTTTAGGGTTGAGGGTTCAGCGTGTAGGCTTCAGGGTGTAGGGTTTGATTCATTCAGGCCCTGTGCTGAGGTTTACGTTTTAGGTGCTGTATCTGCTGCATAAGGCTAAGATTTAGCACGCAGCCCCGAATCCACGAAGGGCCTCTAACCATAGCTGCAGAACCCGCAATGTGGGGGTTTGTTCTGCGCGAATGAAGGTACCCAAATGATACCTCGTTTTGCTACAGAACGGCCTGCCATGGGGCCTGCCATTTGGGGTTTACACAAATCATGGACTCCGACTATAAGGGTCTCCTATGTAGACCCCAAATAGTAGGCTTCCTTTGTATTATCAGAAGCAACAAGGATCCTTTGGAACAACCTCTGCACATGAGTATGGATTAAACTACCCATCACACCGTGTTGACTCAATAGGCCCCTTCCGCGGATTAGGGTTTAGGGTTTAGGGCTTAGGGCTAGGGTTTAGGGTTTAGGGTTTAGGGTTTAGGGTTTAGGGTTTAGGGTTTAGGGTTTAGGGTTTAGGGTTTAGGGTTTAGGGTTTAGGGTTTAGGGTTTAGGGTTTAGGGCCTTACGCAGCCAGGCACTGGCGGGTGTGCCGAGGGTCAAAGAACCAGGCAGACACCCAGAGGCACATACTTCACTCTTGAAGGTTGTAGGGCCGGCCCTGCACCTAACCCTAAACCCTAAACCCTAAACTCTAAACCCTAAACCCTTAAACCCTTTAGGGCTGAGGCTTGTGTTTAGGGTTTAGGCTTTTGCGTTCTTCGAACAGGCCCATGCACTGTAGGGAATTCATTCGGGATTGGGCACTCGAGGGGGCTTTGCGCGTGGTGTTGAGATATCTGTGCAGTCTTGGGGTTCTTTGCAGGATTCGGTGTTTAGGGTGTATAGAGTTCTTGAGTTGCAGGGACACTGTTGAAAGTTGAGGGACTGCATCATCCAGCACATGCGAGAAAGGCAGCAGCCATCGCAACATTGCACGAGATAGTGTTCAGGATTTGGGAGTTCGGGTTAGAGAAGTCTAAAGCCTCACAGGGTTAAACTAATGGAGGACTGCTGTGTTCCCATGGCCCCCAAACTCCGGACCCTTACGATCAGATTATGGCAAGTAAACGGTCCTTTTTTGTAAGGGTTGGAGCAACCAACGAATTCTTACCAGAACCTCAAACCTTTAAATCCAAACCCTAAACCCCTACACCTCAGGGCATCTGCGCCCGAAGAGCGGAGCAAAGTGGAGCTCGGGGACATCATACGCTTGGTCGCGCCCGCTGTTCTTGAATGGAGCTTGGGCGCCCATGGTTGGGTTAGGGTTTTTGGGTTTAAGGGGGTTAATGCTTGGGGTTTGGCCCCAGACTTCGATTGTTTGGAGCAAGCCCGCCGTTCTGATATGGTCGACTGCGCACGTTGATCGAGATGTTGCTGCTGTGCTGAAGGTAGGAAAGTATAACCTTCGCATGCTGTGGCTGCCCCGAGAAAAGCCTCCCCGATCTCGATGCCAATCAGCCCCTAAGCCCTAGACCCCAAACCCTAAACCCTAAACCGCACCCAGCTGATTCGTGTCTCTGTGATATCTCTCAAGCTTTGGACCAGACGTCCTGGAGAAATGAACCCGATAGTTGAACTTTAAAAACTCTTGGGGTCTCCTCATTTAGTGGGAGTAGTTCGTTTTTTTCCGAGACACCTACGGGGAGGACCCCTAGTCACAAGAAAGCGCCCCAAGGTGGCTTTGCATGACCGTACAGTGAGGGACCCGGCATGGTATTTCCCTGGGCCCCAAGCCCCGAAACCCCACACACACACGACACCTCCCACAAAAAACCCACAGAAACCCCGCAACCCCCCCCCCCCCCCCCCCCCACAAACCCCACAGAAGCCTCACAAGCCCCACAAAAACATCACACACCCCTAAACCCTGAACCCTTCTAAACCTTTCTAAACCTTTCTAAACCTTTCTAAACCCACAAAACCCTAAACCCTAAACCCTAAACCCTAAACCCTAAACCCTAAACCCTAAACCCTAAACCCTAAACCCTAAACCCTAAACCCTAAACCCTAAACCCTAAACCCTAAACCCTAAACCCTAAACCCTAAACCCTAAACCCTACCAAAAATCCCACAAAACCCTACGCCAGAGACCGACGGGGTTCAGGGAAAGCCCCCACCTCGAGCCATGGGTTGGCCAATGGCCGCGTCGATGGCGCTGCCCCTCGCTTTTGGGGGGCTTTAGGGTTTAGGGTTTAGGGTTTCAGGTTTGCAGAAAACCTATTTGGGGGGTTTTCGAAATTAGGGGTACCTTATTTGGGCTCTGATTCGAAAAGGAGACTATTTGGGGTCAGGGGTCCCTGATATTCCTAAACCACCATCTCTGACAGACTCACCTGCGCTCTCACTAACTCAACCGAACGCATCACAGCCATGACCATGCTAACTAGAAGGGAGGGTGTACATCTTGGGTTTAGGGTTTAGGGTTTAGGGTTTAGGGTTTATGTTTTAGCACCGAATATAAGACCCTCAGAACCGTAAGCCTTAAACTCTAAAAATCTTAAACCCCCCCAAAACCCCTAGGCCCGAAGCCCTGACAAACCCGCAAGCCCCTTGACCCTGCCTAGAAGTCTTAAACCCTTAAAGCCGTCAAAGCCTTCCTTAACCCCTTAGAACCCTGAACCCTAAACCCTAAACCCTTTGAACCCTTAACGCCCTTTGCAAAGGCCCTTCGCAAAAGCCCTTTAAAAAACAAAAAGAAAGCGAAAAAAGCCTCACCGCAAGAAACTTAGCACCTCTACAGCTCCTCTAAAAGCAAAACTCAGGTTAATGAAGGAACCTAAACCTTAAACCCCAAACCCCAAACCCCAAGCCACAAACCCCAAACCACAAACCCCAAACCCCAAACCCCAAACCCTTCCAACCCCGTAAGCGCTCAATGCCTAAGCCCTAAACCCTAAACCCTAAACCCTAACCCCTAAACCCTAAACCCTATTCCAACAGAGGTGGGCATTCTTGGGCGCGCGAGGCCTCTACCCCCGGGCTCGTAGCAGGGAAACAGGGAATGAGGGTTTAGGGAGGGTTTAGGGTTTAGGGTTTAGGGTTTAGGGTTTAGGGTTCAGGGTTCAGGGTTCAGGGTTCGGGTTTAGGGTTTTACAAATACCCTTTGAGGGATTATATAGTTCCCCCATTCCCTACTAAGACCCGCCAGTCTCTGCCCTCGGTTTCGTTGTTTAGGGCTTCGGGTTGTTTTTGGGGTTTGGGGTTTTGGGGCTTTGGGTTTAGGGTTTAGTGGTGTTGAGTTCAGGGTTTAGGGGTTTAGGGTTGAGGGTTTGGGGTTCTTGCTGTTTGAGGTTCCTGGGTTTAGGGTTTAGGGTTCTGGGTTGACGGTGATTAGGGCTGACGGGTGTCTAGAAGGGTCCAGAAAGAGTGTTCCCCGAAGAGCTCTTTGAAGCCCTCCGCCCTGAAAACCCTCAACACAACCTGGAAAACTTGTTTAGGGCTTTCTGGTGGTGCTTTACTGTAACTTTAGATCTTTAGCCCTTTTTGGGCTTATTGGGTTTCTTAATGAGGCAGCTAAATTAACAACTTAATTTATAGCTACCCTCCTAAGTGCAGCCAAGGCTTTTGAAGGGGCTCTTGAGCGCTTTTGAGCCCCTGAACCCGAACCCCCCAAGCCCCAAATAGAAAAGTCATAAAGGTTTAGGTCTTGGAGAGAAACTCTCAAACCCTCAGACCACCTCAGACCCCCCCCCCCCCCCCAAGCCCTAAAGTCCTAGACCCTAAGCCCCAAACCCGAAACCCCGAAACCCCGAAACCCGAAACCCCTAAACCCCTAAACCCCTAAACCCCTAAACCCCTAAACCCCTAAACCCCTAAACCCCTAAACCCCTAAACCCCTAAACCCTAAACCTTAAACCCTAAACGAAAGGCGCGTCTGGCGCCCTGAGCCTCGAGATGAGCGACTCCCTGGAGTGGCTGGGCCTGGCGATCCGGTCTCCTGGCTGTTAGGGGTTTAGGGTTTAGGGCTACTAGGTTTTTAGGGGTTTAGGGTTTAGGGTTTAGGGTTTAGGGGTTAGGGGTTTAGGGTTTAGGGATCAGATTCCCCAAACAGGGGCCCACCCTGGACCTCAATGGGGGGGAGCATCTGCTTTTTGCATCTGGCCGCTTTTTGTCTGAACCCGAAACCTCCTCGAATCCCCCCAGAAAGCCAGACGAGAGTGTAAGTTCGCGCCTCTGGTGCTTTTTGTCTAAACCCGAAACCTCCTCGAACCCCCCTCGCCAAGGCATCACATCATGAGGTCTGCGCTTGAGGCCTCCGCTGAGAGTTTAGGGAGCGGTGGTGCCTTGAGATTTCCGACTGCAACCCATGACATGTTGGGATGTTTCCCCTTTGTACGAACATAATAGGGATTATAATAGGGGGGGGATACTAGAATCGGGTTTAGGGTTTAGGGTTTAGGGTTTAGGGTTTAGGGTTTAGGGTTTAGGGTTTAGGGTTTAGGGTTTAGGGTTTAGGGTTTAGGGTGACTGTTAGTCTAAAGGGGGAACATCCCAAGTGACATGTATTCATCCCAGCCTAAAGGGCCGAATGGCCCAGGCACTTTAAAGCAGGAAGTGCTTGGGGCTTGCTGTTAGTGTTACCCTAAACCCTCAACCCTCAACCCTAAACCCTAAACCCTAAACCCTAAACCCTAAACCCTAAACCCTAAACCCTAAACCCTAAACCCTAAACCCTAAACCCTAAACCCTAAACCCTAAACCCTTAACCCTTAACCCTTAACCCTTAAACCCTAAACCCTAAACCCTAAACCCTAAACCCCAGACCAGAGCACTGCTGCATGCCAGGGTGAGCAGCCCTCACTGAACGCCATCGACGCCGACAGATTAAAGCTCCGAGCCATGAATCTGTCTCATCAGGGTCTATACTACCGCCCTAGGTTCCCCCCTTAAGTAACCTTATTTAAGCTTAATTTTCCCTAAATAGCCTTAATTATGGGCAGGTGGCCTTCCTCCGGCAGCCATATCATACAGGGGTTTGGGGCTTGGGGTTAGGGTTTAGGGTTTGGGGTTTAGGTTTTAGGGTTTGGGGTTCAGGGTTCAGGGTCTAGGGTTTAGGGTCCCTTCCACGTAAACTCACTGAGGCAGTACGCGCCAAGAGTGGAGGATCATTCCTTCTGCTCCTCGACAGAAGGCGGGGAAGCCCGAAGTCCTAGGCCGCTCCCACACGGTCTGGAGCCTGCAGTGAGCCAAAGTAGCGAGTTGCCCCAAAATGATGGCCCGGAAAGGCAGCGAAGGTTACGATTTTTTGAGTCTTGCAACCCCAAATCAAGGCCTAAAACCCTAGATATGTCCTGTGTTGAGGTCATAAGATGGGCTGTTACTGATAGCTACGCAAACACTGCACACGAGGCGGAGATCCGCCCCTAGTCCTTGAGGTTTAGGGTTTTAGGGTTTCGAGTTCAGGGGTTTAGGGTTTTAGGGCTTGAGGGCTTTTACTGTTTTCTTCTTTATTGTCCCCCCTCTCTCGGGGGTGGGAAAGGTGGTGCCCCACCGCCATGCCCCCCACTCCACTACGCACCATCTCCCGGTACCAACCACAAGCCCCCCCCCCCCCCCCCCCCGGGTGCACCCCCGCCCCTATGGCTACCCAAGCCCTAGCTTAAAACCTAAACCATGAGCCTTAAACCCAAACCCCCGATTCTAAATCCTTCGCCTACCCTCGACCTAAAGCCCCAAGCCTTCGACCCTAACCTCAGACCTCAAAACCCTAATCCCGAAGCCACTAAACCCCTAAACCCGGACCTCAAAACCCTCGACCTGTAGCCCGCAGACCCCTAAATCCTAACCTCTAAGCCCTATCAGCCCTGTGGACCCTAAACTCTGAAAACCCTACACCCTGAAAACCCTTAAGACACTCTAGGGGAAGTTACATCTTGGCAGCCCAGTGGTACCCTTTTCCCTTTTTGGGTTCAAGGTTCCCTTATCAAGTACCCAACCCAAAAAAGGGTGCCCTTGTCATAATATGTTACTGGGCTACTACGACATGGCCCCTGACGATGGTCCCTTGCTTTCCTTGCAGGATTCTGGAGTATGGGCCCCCTCGGGTTTTCTGGGGCATGTAAGGGGTATAAAGAAGGGTTCCCCCCCAATTCATTAAGGGCCCAGTATGAAGGGACCATGTAACTGCCTAAGCCCTAATTGTACCCTAAACCCTAAACCCTAAACCCTAAACCCTAAACCCTAAACCCTAAACCCTATCAACATCCCCTTTTAAGGAAGGTAAGTAAGGGCCCATGCTAAGGGACCATCGAAATGAGACAGCCAACCACAGCAGGCCCTCACTGTCACCTCGTTGGGCGTCCGCGTGCCCCAGTGGTTGCCGACGGCGTGGCTAACCTTGGAGCTGGGGTTTAGGGGTTTAAGGTTTAGGGAGTTCAGGGTTTGAGGTCTAGGGCTTAGGGTTTTGGGTTATATTATAGGTTTTGGGGCTTAGGGTTTAGGGTTTAGTGGGCTCAGGGTTTAGGGATTAGGGTTTAGGGTTGTATACGTTGGAGGCTTTTGGGTTTTCGGGCGTTTGGATTTTGGGGTTTAGGGGGGTTACCCGGAACCCCTTCCAAAACTCAGCATAGAGCCCTCAACTCTCAACCCCCATCCCCAAACCCAAAGCCTCAACCCTCAACCCTAAACCCCAAACCCTCAATGCCAAACCCCTAACCAAAAACCCTCAACTCCAAACCCTCAATCCCAAATCCTAAACCCCAAGCTCTCCAATCCCTCCACACTCCCAAGCCCTAAACCCCAAGTCCTAAACCTTAAGCCCCCGACCCTAAACCCTATACCCCAAAACCCTAAACCCTACAACCCCTGCCCAAGCAGAACCCTCAGAAGCCCAGGCGCTGCTCGAGGATGTGAAGATAACGCTGCTGAATACGGGGCCCGTACCGCAGATGAACCTCGGGCTGCAGGGTTTTGGGGTTCCGGGGGGGGGGGGGGGGGGTTTCTGGTTCAAGGCTGAGATTTCAGGGTACAGAGTCTAGTGGCGTTTAGGGCTTAATGGGGGGGTTTAGGGTTTAATTAGGGTTTAGGGTTTAGGGCTTCAGTTTTAGAATTTAGCGTTTAGGGTGTCATGGGGGGGGCTTCATGGGTCTTAGGGTTTTGTTTTTTGTCTGGAGCTTGAGGGTTTATAGGGTTTATCTGACAGGCGTAGAGTGCATAGAGGGCTTCTGGGGACAGGGTTTGCGTCGCTTTTGGCTACAGTACAGTTGTTAAAGGGTGGTGCTACTCATTAGATGAGGTTAGGGAGTTCTTCGGGAGATTTTGGGGGAGGGAAGGTCTTAAAACCCCATGCCCTCACTAAACCCTAAACCCTAAACCCCAGACCCTCAACCCCTAAACCTTCCTTAGAATCCCACCCAACAAAGCCATGTGGCTGGTTGAAGCCCTGAACCCTAACTAAGCTCCAAACCCTAAACCCTGAACCCTAAACCCCTTATTCCTGGGTTTCCCCGAACTCCTGGGCGATGGCCTTTGGCCATTCCCCCACCCCACCCCCCCCCCAGCCAGACTCTCAACCTCACGGGGTTTGGGTTGAGAGGGAAACTCTGATTTGGACCGGCTCCAGACATTGCAAGGTCACTTCTGGACGGGCGTGAAGGGGATGTAGGATTTGGGGCTCCCAAGAAACAGACCCGGCCCCGGATCCCATGATCTGGCCAGGGTTCAAGACCTTCGGACGTAAAGACCCGTACCCACATATTCATAAACAAGGTCTTTTTTTGCCACACAAGGTCTTTGCTTCTACAGACCTTAGATCAAGTTCCGAAGCTCAGAAGCTCAGAAGCCTGTTGAATCGTTGCCCTGATCAAAGAGGCTTGTCAGATGCGGCAAGCATCGGGCGCAATCTTGCGACGCTTGCGTTCAAGGCTCCGCATGCATGGTTCATGCTGAACGTAATCTATAGAGCTACTTCCTAAACCCTAACCCCAAATCCTAAATCCTAAAACCGCAAAACCATACTGAATCTCCATTTTTTCCTGGCCTTTTCCCCAAATTTTGAAACCTACCGCCCATACTACAGGGGGAGCCTTTGTGTTCCTAGGTTACTGGGTCATAGGTCTCAGCTATGACTATGAAGTGCATTGCGGAAAGCAGAAAGGTAGCAAGACACGCGTGGGCCAACATGAATGGCTCAAGATGGGTTTAGGGTTGAGGGTTTAGGGTCTGGGGTTTAGGGCTTAGGGGCGGAGGGGCTGTGCACCCAGGGTAGAGCAAGACTGTTTCGACGTCGAGCTGGAAGCCGGACAACCACACGAATCCCACAACATTGGCCAGAGAACCCTGAACCCTACACCCTAAACCCTAAGCTCTAAACCCTATAAACCCTTCACCCGGCCCTAACATCCAGAAAACACCAAAGCAAACAACGCCCTGCAAGGTCGTGACGAAGATTCCTGCCATGGTGATTGTACGCTGTACGAGGGCAAGTGCCGCCGACGGGAGGACGCTTTTCTGTCTTTAGGGTTTAGGGTTTAGGGTTTAGGGTTTAGGGTTTAGGGTTTAGGGTTTAGGGTTTAGGGGTCCAACCTCAAAAACCGTCACAACCGAGAATGAATCCTAGACCACGATGCTTCCCATGCCTGGCCTACATCCTCTTCCTGGTTGACGATGCAATGGAGTCGGGTGATACGGTTTTGGCTTCAGGGTTTAGGGTTTAGGGTTTAGGGTTTAGGTTTAGGGTTGAAGGTTCAGGGTGTTGCGCCTCATGAGGGACAGGCAATAGCGGTTCGCCCGAGTCGCGGCGCTATATCGAGGAACTTTTTTTCAGAGGCTTCCAGGGCCATCCAAGACACCCCTATCCCGGGCCTCCCCCCCAACAAAAGTAACCAACACGACTGACACCAACTTAAGCCCTGCACCAGGCAACCCTAAACCCTAAACCCTAAACCCTCAACACTAAACCCTAAACCCTAAACCCTAAACCCTCAACCCTAAACCCTAAACCCTAAACCGTAAACCCTAAACCCTAAACCCTAAACCCTAAACCCTAAACCCTAAACCCTAAACCCCTCAACCCCCACCCCCCCCCCGCCCCAAGGTCAGTTTAAGAAACAGCAGAGCTAAGGAGGTGCCGGGGATCAACTGCGGGCAGCACCGGGCCCGGAGCTGCGCGGAGTGCCCCCAGGGCCAGGGCAGCCACCCGACGGCGTTACAGGGGTTTAGGGTTTAGGGTTTCGGGTTTAGGGTTTCGGGTTTCGGGTTTAGGGTTTAGGGTTTAGGGTTTAGGGTTTGGTTTAGGGTTTAGGGTTTGTCGGTTTTGTAGGGTTTGTGGGGTTTGTAGGGTGTAGAAATCCTAAAGAGATGGCTTCGCCGGGCCTCCCCTGCAGGCGTTCGGGGGAGACATTGCAATCTTTCGGCTCTATGGCTTTGTGGTGCTTTACTGTAGCTTTACATCCTTAGCCTTTTTGGGCTTATTGGGTTTCTTATTAGGGCAGCTAAAAGTTTAGTTTTTTACTACCTTCCTAAGGGCAGCCAAGTATGGCCTTAAGGACAGCAAGGCGCAAACCGAAGCCTAAGCGAAGAGCCCTACCTCCAGGGATTCAAGCAAGCGCTTCGAAACCCTAGCCTTTGGATGTGCCCCCTTATACTAGCAGTCCTTAATGTGCATTATCATGGGGGGTTGCTATAATCCCCACTAGGGACCGTTAGTATCAGGAGGAACAGTCCAACCCTAAACCCTAAATCCCAAGCCCCCGAAGCCCCGTAAGCCCTCAACCCCAGAAGCCTTCGTGGGACTAGAAACCACTTGGGGGTTTACGAAAATAGGGGACCCCCAATATAGACCCCCAAATAGTAGGATCCCCTTCGAATAAGGACCCCAATAAGGCACCCCTAATATCGTAAAACCCCATGTCCTTTCTGATCTCCCTACTCCCAACCCAAAACCCTCCCAAACGTGATGCTCGCCTCCCCTCCCTGACGGAGGGTTTTAAATGTCTTGTGACCCCAAAAGGACACGAATTATATACACTCACCAATATTAAGAAGGAACATTATAATTATATACACTCAACAATGACAGACATATACATCCTGCTTCAATCCAACAGTCCCAGGCTTCTGGTGCAACGGAGACTGCATGTGGAGCCTCGGTTCATTTCGCGACAAGCGGGTCCCAGGAAGTAGTTCCAGCACGCATCTCCACCTAGAAAACAGACTCTTGGGGCCCTTAGTATGGTTCCTTGCCTCTTTATGGTTCTGATGTGTAGGCCCTTGGGTTGCATAGGGTATAAGAGGAGTATATAAGTTATATAAGGGGTCCCCTTTAAAGGGCCCAAAGTAGGGGACCATGCCACTACCCGAAGACCGTCTAGCCGCGCCTGGCCGGAATCCTGGTTCATCTGTACACACCCTGGATGGCTCTGACAGTCACCTGGCGCAAGGTGCAAAGGCAGCCTAAACCCTAAACCCTAAACCCTAAACCCTAAACCCTAAACCCTAAACCCTCTGAACTGGCCACCCACGCCTCCTGAACCCATGACACCCTGAGCAAGCAAACCATTATCTGCTTGAGGCAGGACCCCCAATGCTTAAACCCTCACGTTTATTTATGCGGGCCAGCAGGGCCATCCGCACTTGCCTTGAGGACGAAATTAGACCCCAAGAATTGGCATCATATACCTTCGACTTCTACAACCCCTGTTCAGGTATTTGGACCTCAAACCCTTTTAGGGTTCATTTCGTCCCTAGGGTTGGGGAGCATAGGGGTTTCGGGCGTCGATGCCGCGTTTGGAGCCGAGAAGCCCATTGCAGGCACGACGAGGAGTGCGTCCAGCTGGAGGATGTTCAGGCTGGATGGTGGGGGGGTTGGGACAGTTTAGGGTTTAGGGTTTAGGGTTTAGGGTTTAGGGTTCAGGGTTTAGGGTTTAGGGTTCCGGGTTGAGCTGTGGAGTTTGGGGTTTAGGCATGCAGTGGTTCGATGCAGCCCTAAACCCCTAAAACCCTTAAATTTAAACCCTAAAACCTCGCCGCGAAACTTATAAGCACCTCCCTTTTCTTACCCACCTTCGTTGTAAGCCTCGCGAGCCTCCGAACGATATCACTGATCTCGGTGAGAGAGAGAGAGAGAGAGCAACATATTAACGACGTCATGCACAGGGATCCGTGTCGTCCGTGAGTAAAAAAGAGAGTTTGGCAAAAGGTTTGCCTCTTCTTTGAAGATCAAGTTTGGGAACATGCTCCGCTAATCTCAAACACACTGCTAAAATCTCATGGTAACAGACTCTCTACTAGCAGCTATACAACTTTGGTTACCAAAAGCATCTACCTAAACCCCGAAACCCTAAACCCTAAACCCTTGGCCTGCAGAGGTGGACTGCGGCGCGCACAGGGCCCCGCACTGCTCGCAGTGCCCACGCGGGCGGGGCCTGGATTCCCAGAGCCAGGGGCGTTGGGTTTGGCTTAGGGGTTTAGGGGTTTAGGGTTTAGGATTTAAGGTTTAGGGTTCAGGGTTTAGGGTTGAGGGTTGAAGTTTTTGGGTTGAGGATTGAGGGTTTAGGGCTTATGGGTTTGGGGTTTCGGGTCTAGGGCATGCAGTTGTGGACTTAGCTGGGTCCTTGTTGGCTTCAATCTTACATGTTTGTTATAATCAAAACCCAATAAGGATTAAACATGATAATTTTTTAATATGTCCCCAATAAGGACCCAGTGAGGGCTTTGAAGTGTCAGGGTTTGGGTTTTCGGGCCTACGGCTGACGGTTTAGGGTTTCAGGGCTTAGCCCTGCAGGTACCCTTATAAGTACAGTTATAATTGGGCTAGTAACTTTGTGGTGCTTTACTGTAACTTTACATCCTTAGCCTTTTTGGGTTTGTTGGGTTTCTTAATAGGGCAGCTAAAAGTTTGATTTTGTACTACCCTCCTAAGTGCAGCCAAGGTAAGTAACATGAACCTCCCAGCTTGCAATAAGGGCAAGGGTTAGTACTTGGGGGCACGGGTCAGGCTGCAAGGCATCATCTCGAAGCCCCGAGGTCCGAAACCAGAAGGACCGTGATGGCCTAAACCCTAAACCCTAAACCCCAAACCCTAAACCCTGAACCCTAAACCCTAAACCCTAAACCCTAAACCCTAAACCCTTTTCAATCAAGCCCCATGCCTTGGGGACAGCAAGGGTGCCCTCAGCACCCTACCTTCAACAACTCCTTGAGTTGTACTTGCTCGAGCTGAGGGTTGAGGGTGTGGGGGCAGAGCTCATAAATGTAACCATGCATAGGTGGTATCATGAGATGGCCTTACTAATTCATGCCTTTCCCTAAATCCTACGACCCGGAAGCCAGAAAGTTAGACCGCTTTTTGGGAAGCCTTTTTGTTGGCTATACTTACATGGGACCGTTAGACTATGTAGCCTTTCGATGCCGTTGCATTGTTACTAGTATTCGTAGTTTTCACCACTATTTCAATTGTGTATATACATATATATATACACAATCTATGCAGACAAGTACGCAAGTACATATCAAGACTGGTGCTAAGTGCAGTTGAATCGAACTTCTGCCGCAAGCCAGCAACGTTGCTGAGGTCCGTCCTGGTGCAACGGTGAGTGCCACTGGGTCAACAGCACCTGTGTGGCGAAGACGCCTTGATAGTTGAGGGGCAGACTAGGAGTAATATGAATGGTTTGTGCAGACATGTAGATCACAAGCAGATGTACGTTCCGGCACAGTGACCTTGGATTTAAGGCGTTTTTTGGTCAAAGGCATCTGACTATCCTAAACCCCCAACCCTCTAGTATGACGAAAACACGACATCGCCAGCTGCTCCTTCGGCCCTTGGGCTTCACACAGGGTGTCGAGACTTCTGGTCAATAGGGTTTGGGTCCCGGATCTTAGGATCCTCGGCCCTTTAGGGGCCGAGGAACCTCTGCGACACCTGGACACGCCAGCGTGTCGACGTGTCGCTTGCACCGCCTTGGAGCCATTCCAGCCGAAAGAGCCAAAGACTCGACCAGAGATGCGCAGGTATCTTGTGCCCTAGGTACCGGGTCTTCCGGCTTTTTGGAGGTTATGTTCTGGGTAGTGGAGTTCGCGAGTCAGGGTTCAGATTGCTAGACCCTAAACGTCCCAAGAAGGTACCGTTAAATCCCTGAGCTGGCAGCGCGCCAGGAAAGTGTAGCAACTGGCTGCGAGCTGCAGCACACGCCCGAGCTTCTGTGAAGGGATGTCGGTCTTTGGTGTGCAGGTTGTCGGGTTTTGGGTGTAGGGCTAGGTTGAGGGTTCATGGTGCTTCAGGACTTTGAACTTTGAAGACCCCAAACTCTAAATCACCCTAAACCCTGAACAAGGCCTCCGCATGACAGCAGAGGTGACAAGGCCTTTGCTTTCTGGCACATCTGGGACACTCCCAAAGTTCTGGTCCCCCCTTTCGGCCCTTTCGTACCCCCCACGTGCAGTAACGCTGATACCCAAAAAGGTTTAGGGGTTAGGGTTTAGGGTTCAGGGTTTAGGGCCCCCCCCCCTTCATTTTCGGGCACAATTGCTGCATCCATCACGCTGGCAGTTTTGATTACGCTTTTGTCCTCTTATCTTGACAGTCCTCAGTATAGTAGCCCCTCAACCCTAAACCCTAAACCCTAACCCCTGAACCCTAAACTCTAAGAGGGGAAAATCCCGAGAATTAACTAAAGTTTTGTCACGTCCTGCAGGTCGAACAGCAAAGTCATCATGACCTGCTACGGCAACGAGTGCAGCGGCTGCAATTTTGGGACATGGGGCTTTAGGGTTTAGGGTTTAGGGTTTAGGGCGGCTGCAATTTTGGGACATGGGGGTTTACGATCTTAGGGGGTACCTTATGGGTGTCCTTATGATAAGGGAATCTTGCTATAGTTTGGGGTCTATTTGAGGGTTCCCCTCTTTGCGTAAACTTCTATTTCATACACCAATCTACGACCCCTAGTAGTTGACACGCATCACATCTCGTTCGTTGAGACAAGCCATGACAAACGCCGAACATGCCGGGGCTGTCCGTGCCAGCACTGGGACACCCCGTGGCCAGACCCCCTGACCCTAAGCCCTAAACCCTAAGCCCTAAGCCCTAAGCCCTAAGCCCTAAGCCCTAAGCCCTAAGCCCTAACCCTGAACCCTGAACCCTGAACCCTGAACCCTGAAACCTGAACCCTGAACCCTGAACCCTGAACCCTGGACCCTGAACCCTGAACCCTGAACCCTTCCCGGAACCCACTAAATCATGAAACCCTCAGCCCGTGACCCTCAAAGCCCTTAATTTTGACCCATCGAACCTTTTACAACCTCTACAAACCTAAGCCCTTTCAAACCCCTCCATCAACCCTTTTAAGCCAAGGTCAAGGATGCTAAAAACCCTCAAAAAACGACAAAAAAATAACTTTTCAACCCCTTCCGAGCCAAGCCCCAGAACCACTAACCCCAAGAACCCTCTAAAAAAAATTCATAACCCCTGAGATACCTTCCTAAACCCCAAACCCTAAACCCTAAACCCCAAACCCTAAACCCTAAACCCTAAACCCTAAACCCTAAACCCTAAACCCTAAACCCTAAACCCCTCAAGCCCTGCTCGACCCTCAGGTACCAGGTCTTCGGATCGACCGGCCATGTGCCGGGAGGCAAGAGGGTTTAAGACTCCGGGTTTAGGGTTTAGGGTTTGGGGTTTAGGGTTTAGGGTTTAGGTTAGAAGCCCTAAACCCTAAACCCTTCGGGGCTCAGGGGAGAGGAGAGAGGTGTCCGAAGCAGTGGTAACTGTACGGTGCAGGGTCTTACGCTCGACTTTTGTTTGTCTTCGGGCCTCTTATTCCAGCAGCTTCCTGATGTTTGCAGTGGGTTTGGACTTCAGAGCGCGCCTTTGCTTTGCTCCGATTCTTGGGCCCATGTCACTCATAAGGGCAGTTCTAGGGTCCCTGAATACGGTCCCTTACCTCCTCGAAAGGGTTCTGAAGTATGAGCTTTGAGGTTTATTCTGAGGGGCAAACCCTAAACCCTAAACCCTAAACCCTAAACCCTAAACCCTAAACCCTAAACCCTAAACCCCCCCTTTTGAGGACCCATACTAGGGGACCATGGAGCTGCCCGTAGAATGACGCGGGAGGGTGTTGGAGTCATGGAGCTCAGGGTTGAGGATCAACATGTCAGTGGCCCTAAGCCCTAAACCCTAAACCCTAAACCCTAATGCCTAAACCCTAAACCCTAAACCCTAAACCCTAAACCGGGTTTAGGGTTTAGGGTTTAGGGTCCCCCCCCCCTATTTTTGACCAGACAGGTCAAGAGGATCGCGGCAGGAGTTTCGAATGGCCGCCCTGCTCGCACTTCAAAGCTAGGACCCAGAGGAGGCCCACATTCCTTTTTTTTTTGAGGTCTAGGTTCCCTGTACAAACTCCTTTAAACCAAATAAAAGGGTACCCTTTTTTCCTAGGTGGCCCTTGTTTAAGGGGACCGCTCCTGGCAGAATCCTGAGGGTATGTTTAGGGTATCTTGGATCTCTCAGAGAGCTGCGATGAGTTTAGGGTTTATAGCTCTCGGGTTGCTAGGGTTGCTAGGGTTATCGGATTTAGGGTTTAGGGTTTAGGTGGCCTGGGGAATTTACGGTTTCGGGCCGTGCAGCAAGAAGCAACCCGGCGCTTGGGTCTCTAAGGGGGCTTAGACCACGCAGACCTTGCCAGAAGGTTACAGGGGGCCTTAGCAACCCAGCTATACCTGTATTAGGGTTTAGGGTTTAGGGTTTAGGGCTGTACTTATAACCCAATTATCACCCTATTACGGCTAAAACGTGGGTGAGAGCTACACTTACAATGGGTTACTACGTGTGCAGGGGTCAGGCGCACGGCGGGCTCATGATGGGGGGTTAGGAGTGTGGAGCAGAGATCGGGTGCGACTTTCCACCCGTGTTTGTTCCCGCTTCACCCCCCCAGAAGATTGGGGGAGGTTTTGACCTCCGAGGCTGCGGGCACGAAACAAGGGCCCAAAACGGCACAAGAGCGCCAATCTGTCCTAATACACCCTCAGCCCTAAACCCTAAGCCCTAAACCCTAAACCCTAAACCCTAAACCCTAAACCCGAGGTCCTTCATCGACGACCACCTCTCCAGTCAAGCTTTGGAGCAAGCCCAGGCCTATCTCGGCACACAATAGGTTGAAAGTACTTCAGAAGCAATTGTTGAGAGGGGCTTAGGGTTTAGGGTTTAGGGTTTATAGGGTTTAGGGTTTAGAGGGTTTAGGGTTTATAGGGTTTAGGGTTTATAGGGTTTAGGGTTTATAGGGTTTAGGGTTTATAGGGTTTAGGGTTTAGGGTGCCAGGGCAGAAGGGTGTAACCAGGGTTCCAAGATCCTGTCTTGATATGTTTGTTGCAAGTCGGCTGGCGACTCCGTTCTGTTTGGGGTTTAGGGTTTAGGGTTTAGGGCTTAGGGTTTAGGGTTTAGGGTTTAGGGTTTAGGGGTTAGGGGTTAGGGGTTTTGGTGTTGGGAGGGTTTGGGGGGGGGTGCTGGATCGGTCTTGCGTCTGAGGGTGGCGGGTGGAGGGCTTAGGGGTTAGGGTTTTGGTGACTTCGTAAGGAGGGTTCAGGAGGCTTTGTGGTGCTTCACTGTAACTTTACATCCTCAGCCTTTTTGGGTTTTATTACATCCTCAGCCTTTTTGGGTTTTATTGGGTTTCTTATTAGGGCAGCTAAAAGTTTTTTCCTACCCTCCTAAGTGCAGCCAAGGAGGGGGTGTCGGTGGGTTTCAGGGTTTTGGGTTGGGATGGGTTTGGGGTTCATTGCTGGGAGCTTGCGTTAAGGATTCAGGGCTGGCTTAAGGCCTGAGGCATGTTGCTCTTGGGGTTCCATAGTGCATCTTGAGGGTTTAGGGTTTAGGGTTTAGGGTTTAGGGTTTAGGGTTCTAGGGGTGGTGTAGGGCTTGAAGGCGTGAAGCGGCACCGGCTGGATGTAGGTTAGTTCCGGTTTATGCCGTTCATGCGGGTGTAGGAAACATTCGGACCTTGCATACCCTGGCTCCTAGTTGTTTTTTGATGTTCAGGGTTACCGGAACCAAAAACTAACCCTGAAAGCCCGAAACTCCGCAACCACGAACAGCTCTAGCAAAAGAACCACGCCGGTGGAGTTCGGAATGTGGGGGTTTGCGCTCTGAGGGTTTCCCTACTCAGGTCCTTATTAAAAGGGTATCCTACTGTTTGGGGGTCTATATTGGGTAGGGTTTCCCTAAACCCTAAACCCTAAACCCTAAACCCTAAACCCTAAACCCTAAACCCTAAACCCTAAACCCTAAACCCTAAACCCTAAACCCTAAACCCTAAACCCTAAACCCTAAACCCTAAACCCTAAACCCTTAACCCTTAACCCTAAACCCTTAACCCTAAACCCTAAACCCAACACCCCCCTTCATGCTCAATTGCCTCAAGCCCTCAACCCTTACACCCTCGACTCCCCGGAGCCGCCCTCGTGATGCCAGAAGAAGCATGAGATGGCACTGGCCGCCGGAGGCCCGGGTTTAGGGTTTAGGGTTTAGGGTTTAGGGTTCAGGGTTTAGGGTTTAGGGTGTAGGGTGTAGGGTGTAGGGTTTAGGGTTTATGTTTAATGGTTTAAGGTTTAGGGTTTGGGGTTTAGGGTAGGTACAAGGATCCGTTTGAGGCTCGGACTCCTCTGCTGGAACCCAGGATTTCGCTTTAGGGTTTAGGGTTGAGTGTTTAGGGTTTAGAGCAGATTTGCGACTCGGAATCTTTAGCTGCTTCGTTCTTGTTGCGATTTAGGGTTTTGGGATTCTGGTAGTTCAGGCGTGAATTGGCACTCAGCATTCAGGAGTCTTGACATCAGGGTCAAGTATGTAGGAGTTTAAAGGGTTTAGGGTTTATAAACCCTGAACCCTAAACTCTGACCCCTGAACCCTAAACCCTAAACCGTCTAAACCCTGAGCCCCAAACCATAAACGCTAAACCCCAAACCCTACACCCTAAACTCCCCCCCCCCCCCCCCCCCAAAAAAAAAAAAAAAAAACCCTGAACCCAAGGGCCTCTAAAGCCTTTAAGCTTACTGCCGACCTGGAGTTTCGGTTGTTAGGGGATGGGTTTTGGGTGTATGATTTAGGGTTTTAGGATTTGAGGGTTTCAGGGCTTTAGGGTTTCAGGGTTGAGGGTTTTATGGTTTTTCGGGTTTTAGAGTTTTTAGGGTTTTGGAGGGTTTAGGGTTGAGGGTTCAGGGTTTGAGGGTTTAGGGTTTGGGGTTAGGGTAGCATGTCATCACCCTCCGGAAAAAAAAACAGAACGAACACAAATTTTGGCGCCGCGGGACTTCGTCTGCACTGTCGGTGCCTCTCTATCCGATTGTCTGCCTGTCTCTGTGCGTACATATATATATATAGTATCTACAAACACCAAAGGCTTTATCCAAGAATGCTTAGTATGTGTGTGTAAACCCTAAACAACCTGACCCTCAACCCTAAACCCTAAACCCTAACCCTGAACCCTCAACCCCCAGAAGCACCAACCCTGCCGCCGCAGCACACACCTACGTCTCCAATCCGGCCGGACACTCAGTCTCAGACGTGAAGTGGGGTTTATATGGTTTAGGGTTTAGGGTTCAGGTTTTCTTGTATCCCCAAAAGGACACACACACTATATATATATATATATATGCACCATATTATATATATACTCACCAATTTGAAAAAGGAATATACACTCACCAATAGCAGAAAGTATAAACACTGCCAGTGGCTTCTTTCAGTTCAGGGCGGGCTTGTGTAGGTCTTATACGAAGTTACTACATTGTTGCAGTTTTGCATTATTACGTCACTACAGTAGTATACTGTCATATTGCCACGGTGTTATGTTATCATCTGAGGATCTATGTGTATATACATATTTCATAGTTTGTTCGGCTTCCTAGGGCCTCTAGGGTAGGCTTTATTGGGCTCACAGGGCTGATAGGGCTTCTTACGCAGGATCTAAGCCTTGTGTTGATAGGCTTCTGAGGGACTTCAGTTCACTACATCTTTGGTGATACTATTCTTGAATAATCTAGGAATCGCGTGCGTGCGCGAAATGTTATATGGGCCTTGGACCCACATGTCTTCACAGGAAGCTGACCGCGGGTCCAGAGACTGGACCCTGAAACCACCCCAAAAACCCTAAACCCTGTTTTCTTCGGGGTTGGGGTATCAGGGTTTTTGGATTTCGGGTTTAGACTGTTGGGATTGGGGGGGGGGGGGGGGGGGGTTTGGGTCAGGGAGGTTCTTCCTTTAGGCTTTTAGGCTGAGGGAGGGTTCGGAGGCCACGGTAAGCTCTTCAGATTGCCCCTGCACCCCCCTCCCCCCACCCCCCCAAAAAACGACATCCCTTCAGATGGGCCTAAACCCTAACTTGCATGTCTTCATGGTAGTCGGCAGGTGGCTATGCTGCAGGATCCTTTGCCGTGATCTCAGCCTCTTGAGGTTTCGGGGTTCAGGGTTTTGCCTCTTCAGGGTTTGGGGCTTGGGGTTTATAGGGTTTTGGATTTGGGGTTTCAGGTTTAGGGGTGAGCTTTGGGGCTTGGGATTTGGGGTTTTGTTGTTGAGGTTAAAACCTAAACCCTAAACCCTAAACCCTAAACCCTAAACCCTAAACCCTAAACCCTAAACCCTAAACCCTAAACCCTAAACCCTAAACCCTAAACCCTACTTCAGAGTATATGTCTCAAGAGCATCCTCTGAGGCGTCCCATGCCCTGAGGCGGTTTCGGGGGGGGGGCAGGGGGCGCTTAAACGGCTTAAACCCTAGGGTTTAGGGTTTAGGGTTTAGGGTTTAGGGCTTAGGGCTTAGGGCTTAGGGCTTAGGGCTTAGGGCTTAGGGTTCAGGGTTTAGGGCTTAGGGCTTAGGGCTTAGGGGCATTATGAGAAATCCTCAGCCCATGCATGCTCAGGTATCGGGCTGAGACTCAGCTGGCTGAGATGGACGCCGGGGCCCCAGATTCGGGCTTGATCTGAAGCCCCTCATCGGGTTTTTTTAAGAGTTCAGGGTTTATCAGAATAGCCCTAAACCCTAAACCCTAAACCCTAAATATTCTAGGCATCAGGGTTTGTAGGGTTTAGGGTTTAGGGCTACTTAGGGCTACAGTCATGGGTTTCTTTGAGGAGAAGCACATGATCGACCACCATGCGAGCAGGGTGCCGGAGGTGGTCCCTTCGTAGTTATACGGTGGTAACCCCCAACCCTGAACCCTAAACCCTAAACCGCCCAGTACTAAGGCCCCCTACTTTGACCCCAAGCCCGAATCCTCGAACCATACGCTCGCAGCCTAAACCCTAAACCTACAGCCTAAGCCTAAACCCTGCACCCTAACTAGGACCCGGGGTAGGCCCTTATTTCCTTTTCTTGGGTTGGGGTTCCCTTTAAACCCCTTAAAAACCAAAAAGGGTACCCTCTCATTCCTAGCTTACTCCTGGGTCTAGCTAAACTCTATTTACCCTTTCCCTAGACCTGAAACCATAAACTCTCACCTTAACCCTAAGCTCTAAACTGCAGCCGTGCTGCAACGGCCGAGGAATCAGGTGCCGGCGAGAAGCGCTATGCGGTGCTGGCGTCGGGGGGCTTGGATCTCACGAAGTTTCGGGTTTAGTGTATAGGGTTTAGGGTTTTAGGGTTTGGGGTTCAGGTTGAGGGTTTGGGATTTGGGGTTTCAGGTTGAGGCTTTGGGTTTTCGGCGGGCAGTTTAGAGCTTGACGTGGGGTTCCGCTTCGCAAAGTGAATTGCAAAATTGCGAAGCCCGCCTCGCCCGTTGTGTGGCACAGGGCGCCACTCCCCGTGCAGTAAGATCCCTAAGCCCTATACCCCACACCCTGTACGCCGTGAACCCTAAACCATAGAAACCCTAAACCCAACTCGGCCAGTATGGATAGTGGCCACAGGTCCGACCTCATCGCACTCCTTGATTGGGTTTCCTCAACAAGCCTGGGCATTGCGAGAGAGGGTTCAAGGTTTCATTGTAATTTCTACGACCTTGAGTCCAAAACCCTAAGCCCAAAACCACTTTGAACGGTCTAAACACATTAAACCCTAAACCCTTCAGTCGTAAACCCCAAACCCTAATATCCTAAAAGCCCGGCTGCGCCATGTCCGAGGCGGATTTACCCCATCCTCCGTAGCAGCGATATGCACTCCATCCGGAGGCTGGGGCTTGCGATGGATGCTTAGGGTTTAGGGTTAGGGTCTTGGGTTTAGGGTTTTGGGTTTAGGGTTAAGGTTTTAGGGTTTAGGGGGAGAGCTGGGGTTGGGGAGTTCGGGATTTGCGGCGTTAGGTGTTTAGTGTTTACGGTTCAGGGTTGGGTTTGTTAGGTGTAGGGTTTAGGACTCGGGATGCTGAGTGGCAATCGGAGTGTTGGGGACGTTGATTCTTGCAGGGGGGATTCCCAGGTCTTCGATCTGCTGAACTCGTTTGGAATCCCTAAACTCACTAAACCCCAAACCCTAAACCCTATTCCGCCACTTTGTGTCACTTCCTTGGGGTTGACGTTTGCTTTTTTTCGAAGACCGGGACTGGGAGTGCCATGCAACCCCTTCTGCACCCTTGAAAACCATGTCAGAACCCCGAAACAGTCCAAACCCTAAACCCTGAAGCATAAAACCTTAAACCTTAAGCCCTAAACCCTAAACCCTAAACCCAAAACCTGGACCCGAGACCCGAGACCCGAAACCCCAACCCTAAAGATTCCACCATCTTGTTGCCTCACTGACTGGTTGCCTGCAGCACCTGTCGTGGAGGCTGCGGCGTATGTGTGTTGCCTCCGACGAGAAGGCGACCTGTTCAGGGTGTTGTGGTGTTGTGATTGGTTTGAGTTGACACCCTAAACCCTAAACCCTAAACCCTAAACCCTAAACCCTTAACCCTTAAGCCCTAAACCCTAAACCCTCAAATTGCAAGATGCTGGTTGACATGACATGCCATGTTGGGTCTCTAGTTCGGGTGCAGCGTACGTAGCTTGAGGCATTCGGATTCCAGCAGGGAGCGTCGATTGCGAGACAAGTTCTCTCACCATACGCCAGAAGCCAGGCCGTAGCATTTATTCCCACATGGTTTTGGGGAGTTATGACCAAGAGTTGGCTGCCGCTTTGGGCGACCTGGAATGAAATGGGGGGTTCAGCTGTCAGGCTCATGCAGCCCCTGCGCCTTGACCCTTGGCCCCAAAATTTGAGTTGGCTCACCTTCAAAACGCCCTAAACCCGAACCCCTAAACCCTAAACCCCTAAGTCTTCGGCCTCAATTCCCAACGCTAAGCTCCCGCTGTGCTCCTGGTTCCCCATCGCCTGGTCTTACCTCGGAACCCAGAAGCCAGGGGAATTCGGGTTTAGGGTTTAGGAAGGCCCTCGACAGCAAGCCTCCACCCTGGACACCAAACCCCATATCCCAAACCCACCTCAAACCCCAAACCCTGAGCCCCAAACCCTAAGCCCTAATCCCTAAACCCGCACAGCCCCAAGCCCCCCCTCCCCCCCCCCGCCCCACAAGCAAGAAAATCAATGAAAAGATGAAACAAAAACAATCAGATCCCTACCGCCTCAAACTCCGAACCAAGAGCCCCAAAACCCGATGCCCTAAGCCGAACCCGCAACCCGAAGGGCGCCAAAGCCGCAAACCCTGAAACTCTGAAGCCTAGAACCCAGGAACCCTCAAACCTAAAGACCAACGCCCTAAACGCCCAACCCTAAACCCTAAACCCTAAACTCCTCAATCCTAGAGCCCTAAGTCCTTGAAGCCACACGGAAGGGAGTTGGTGTCATTGGTCTGGGCCTCAGCTGCCGACCAGCCCTGAACAAATGCTTTTAGGGAGGTTTAGGGTTTAGGGTTTAGGTTTAGGGTTTCGGGTTTAGGGTTTAGGTTTTAGGGTTTCGGGCTTATAGAAACTGTTTAGGGTTTGGTCCCCGCAAAGTTCGACCAACAGCTCGGAAACCGAAGCAAGCTTGGATGAAGATAGAAGTACATAAGATGGCGAATCCTGCATTTGCATTTGGTCTACACAGCCTTTAACACATAAGCACATGGCTGAACATAGCAAATTGCTACTGCGGGTCTCAGTAATTACAATACCACCCTCAACCCTGCACCCAGACCCCTGGGAGGATCCACATAATAGAACCCCCCAAAAATAGTACTATTGGGTGATTTTTAGGAACCCTTCAGGGGATCTATTTTTTGGATCCTTCCAGGCGTCTGGGTACTTGAAGAGATCTAGGTGAACCGGTCTGCTCTCGTTTTCGCAACTGCTACCTGTGTGGTTGAACCAAAATTCTACGCTGGCGTACCAGGGCGGAGCCTCTTTGGCTAAGGGGTTTTAGGTTTTGGGGTTAAACCCTAAACCCTAAACCCTAAACCCTAAACCCTAAAACGGTTTGGGGTTGAAATGGTTCCTTACTGCCTTCATGAGGCCATGTGAGATGTACAGGACCTGCTTGATTAGGCAGCAAGAAATGTCCAGACAAATTCCATGCCAAGTGCGGCCAAGAAAGGTTGTTTTGGGTTTGGCTATAAAAAGTGTGAGGCTCATTAAGGCTTTCGAGGGTGCAGCGCAGCGTGATATGAGGAAATGAATATAGTCCAGAAGAAGGCATATCGCAAACTCCACCAGCGCAGCAACTGCCCTTCCCCTGCTCGATAAGTTCCTGAACCTTAAACCCTAAACCCTGGGCAATAAAGCCTAAACCTTGGTTCCGCCTTATACTAACAGTCCTTATACGGATTATGGTAGGGGGTACTAGAATCCCTATTGAGGACTGTTCGTATAAGGGGGAACATCCCAACCTCAACCTGGTAAGCTTAGAAAGGTATTCTGTTTCAAGCTAGCCCACAAGTAAGCCGGAGTCCGCGGCATCGAAGCCGTTAACCTTAACAAGCCCAAGACCTCAAACCCTAAACCCAAAAACCCTAAACCTCAAGCTCAAAAAAACTGCAGGCACGCACATCTTTCACGGCCTCTTATCCTGGGTCCAAGTCTCGGCTCAACGCGGAATGTTTGGAGTTTCGGTACCCAGAAATCCGGCTTGGGGTTTAGGGTTTAAGGTTTGGGGTTTGGGGTTTGGGGCTTGATAAGGACTCAAGGTTCAAACGCTTTGTCCACGGGGTCAAGGAACAGAGCTCATGGGTTTAATATAGTGGCCGGAATAATTACTACTAGCATGCCCTTGTGGTTCCTTTATCATTATACTATATTAGCTTCCAACTTCTCATTATTCAGGCCCCTATATTCTGCGGCTTTGGGGGACTCAGGATTCACGAGCTCAAAAAGGTTGAGGTTGGGCATGTTTCCTCCAAGCACTGGGCCGAATCCCTCGTTTTTGTGTGTTTAGGCTTGCGGGCATTAGGATTGAGGGTTTAGGGTTGAGGGTTTTCCATGACGTGCGATGTCCGATAGCTCGGTGGCTTGAGATCTTGCAATGTCCGTAAACCTTTTGATCGCAGTACTTGAAAGGCTCACTGTGAGTTATACAAGTGGAGGTTTACGAAAATCTGGGACCCTCAATTTTCACGCTACAAGAGTAGGATTCCTGTATAACAAGGCCCCCAAGAAGGTACCCCTAATTTCGGAAACCCCAAGTAACTGGGTCGGAATAGTATTCCCTTAGGGCCCTTTGTAATTATACTATACTAACCTCCCAAAAAAACCCTGTTCTAATCATTAAGGCACCCATACTAAACACGTAGCTCACTCAAGGTACATGTTAAAGGTTGCCTGACTTATGCCCTGTTAGCAACTACCCGTGTGCCTTCAACGTGGACATTTCCAGCAGCTTGGGGGACCTAAACCCTTAACCCTAAACCCTAAACCCTAGACCCTAAACCCTAGACCACCCGCCCAACGAAGAATCCTGAACCCAGCCACGCTTCAAATCCTCTGGTGGCCAAGTTTGCAACCATGTTTCTGAACGATGTTTTCCGGCCCGGCCCCAACATTCCCGGCCTCCAATCGCTGTTCTAGTCCTGGTAGCCCAGTGGTACCCTTTTCCCTTCTTTTTGGTTCAAGGTTCCCTTATAAAGTAACCAACCAAAAAAAGGGTGCCCTTATTATAATATGGTTACTGGGCTACCAGGTAGTGAAGGGCTGTTCGACTGAGGTGTGTATCCGCTTGACGAAGGAGGAAGCAGCGCAGATTCAGACGCAGCCGCCTCGGCGTTCCTGAACTCCATGCCCGCAACCCCACTGTAACCCTACCTACATCCTTAGCAGCCCATTAGTACACTTTTCCCCTTTCTCGGCTTCAAAGGTCCCCTCATCAAGTAACCATCCCCAAAATTTGTTGTCACTGGGCTACTAAGCATCGCCTGTGAGCTTCGGAGCTGAACGGGACCCCACTGGTGAACCTCGTCAGCTTCATTATGTCTGTTCCTTGCTTTTGCATATGGATATTTCCCTAACATCCTGGTTAGAAGAAGGTACCCCTGTTATGGGAAACTTCCATATCAATATGACCCCCAAGTATGTCATGACTTTTCTGAGAATAACGAAATTGACATGCGAAAGGAATGCTGCGCTGCGTTGCTTTTGGTGGCGTCCTACTATGACAGTCATAGCCAAGGTAAAGACAAAGAGAAGCAACCGCAGTCGTTTGCAAGCTGCTGAGAGTCAGGTTTTTGTACAGAGTAGCAAGCCTTAAACCCTAAACCCTCTACGCTGAACCCTATACCCGAAACCCTATACCCTGTACCCTAAACCCTAAGCCCTAAACCCTAAACCCTAAACCCTAAACCCTAAACCCTAAACCCTAAACCCTAAACCTAAACCCTGAGGCGTTGTTGGACCTGCCGTTTATATGAACATCAGCCGTCGCAGCCTCCAGAGCTCTACGCCCTAAGCAGGCTCTTTGGCTGCGACAATGAGGGCAATCCCTTGGACCCCGGCGGCATCCTCAGCAGGGTTTGGGTTTAGGGTGTTAATGACAGGGTTCAGGGTTTCAGGGTTTAAACCTAAACCCTAAACCCTCTATCCAAAACCCTAGACCCTAAACCGCGGGTTTAGGGTCTTGGGCTTGGGTTGAGGGACTCAAAGGACGGGGATTACTTGATAGGCTTTCACCTTTACCCTCGCAGACGCGGGTGCTGAAATTCGACACCCGAAGCCACAGCCATACCCTTGGGGCTTTAATCCTAAACCCCAACCCCTAAACCCTAACCGTAAACCCTGAACCCTAAACCCTAAACCCTAATTGAAGCCGTGCGGGTTTTTGGTTTCGATTTTAGGGTTCAAGGGTTCGAGGCTCGGGTTTGGAGGTTTGTTTTTTTTGTTTTGGGGCTTAGGTTTGGGTTCAGTTGTAGGGCATCGTTTGAGGTCTAGAGATTTGGGTCGAGGGTTTAGGGTATAGTTAGGGGTGGGTTGGGGTCAAGGTTCTCGAATGAAGCCACAAGCCACCCAATGGATCTCTCGACGACCGTTGACTAATTTTGGAGTGTAGAAGTTCCAAGACCTTCTGGGAGGATCCAAAACGTAAGGGTTTTTAAGAGCGACCCGGTTGTCGTATTGTACTATATTAGAGGGTACTATTTAGGGGCTCTGCTTTTTGGATCCTCCCAGGGGTCTGGGTTAAGGTTTGGGGTTCAGGGTGTGGGGATGTAGGGCTGAGGGGTTCAGTCTTCAGGGTGTTGGTCTTAGGCTTGGGGTTCGATATAGGTTCAGGGTACCACCTTTCCTGAATACTGCACACTGCCAAATGTCCAACCATGAGTCACAAGCAAACTGCCAAAACTTTCAATCCACCAAGCCTACATTCTGCCTAGACCATTTGTAAAAATGTGCGTTTTCCACTTACTGGTAGTAGCTGAGTGAGTACACTTTACACCCTTTTGGGATACGAAAACCCCCTAAAGAACTGATTTACACTTTGTTGGGGCTTATGAACTCAGCAACTAAGTCCAAGATAGGGTACCCGACCTAAAAAAGCATGAAAGACCCACATCTATTTCGAGTTTCTCTGGTTATAGCGGGAAAGGACTTCGCAAAGCAATGTTGGGGGCTATACCAAACACCCCTAAACCCTAAACCCTAAACCCTAAACCCTAAACCCTAAACCGCCACGGTCTGTCGAAATTCAGGTGATGCGCGCGAAGGCCAGGTCTGCGAGGTTTCAACGTTGTGCTGGCATTCGGCGAATTTCCCTAAGCCCTGCGCCCTTTAAAACCCTAAACGCTGCAAACCCTAGACTCTACATCTTGACTTGTGAAGTCTTGACATCCCCCCTGAGCTGTGAAGCTAGGCCTCTGAAACACGTACGAAGAGGAGAGTTGTCCCATTATCATACCCAGCTGTGGCCATGATTTATAGAACAAGCCATGTAGTACCTTTCGTAAACCTCACCCGGCTCCCCAAAGCCCATGAACATCAACCCTGCAGGCCCCAAAGCAAATCTAATCACCAAACACTAAAGCCTAAACCCCTAAACCCGGCACCTTAAACCGGAACCTAAGCCCACAAGATCCAATCGCCCTGTCAACCCCATAAATCTAATAAGCCCGAAGTCGAATTCCCGAACCTCAAGGAAACGCACCCAGCAGCCTGAGGTCCGTGGTTCTCTTCACTTGAAGTTTGGGGTTTAGGATTGAGGGTGTGACATATGGCCCCGACACACCACCACGCAGGGCGTGTGCGATGGTGTGTGCCAAGGTTCGTGTTTCCTCCCAAGCCACCCAGGCAGTTGAATTAGAGGGCTCTTCGGCGAGAAGGACCGGGAAGAGTGCCTGCAGTTTTCCAGGATCCTCCTGGCACCTCCGGACAAGGCCTAAGCCCTAGACCCTAAACCCTGAACCCTGAACCCTAAGCCCTAAACCCTAAACCCTAAACCCCCTCATCTTTAAAATCTACTGGTAAGTTGCAGCCTCGTCCATATTCGAGCCCCTGTTCTCAGGATTGGTGGGTTTCCGCAAATAGGGGTAGACTATTTGGGGGGTTTCTATACTAAGGATTATAGTATTTTGGGGTATGCAAGGATACCCCTACATTCGTAAGCCCCCATTTATGGTTCCAGGGCTCAATCGCCTCTTTAGAGAACAATTCAAGCTCAGGGGGGGCTTGCTTTCTCAGTGTGGTGCTTAGAGAAGCCGGGGGAACGGATCCCCAGAATACCCTCATAATTTTAAACCCTAAACCACACTTCGACTCACGCCCGCCCTTCAGCACCAGCAAGTTGGGTGGCGCGAGGCGAGCGTGATCTCCTCAACTACCGGCGTTTCTTCCGACTGCCGGATGCTCAGACCTGAGTGTGCGTGCGGCACCCAAGTTCAGGGCGATTATCCCTAAACCCTAAACCCTAAACCCTAAACCCTAAACCCTAAACCCTAAACCCCTACAAAGCGCTACGGAGGATGGGTGACACCATGCGCCCTTTCCGCCTGAGTGCGGTGAAGGATGCCTTCAAGAAGCTTGAGGACCGCCCCCTGGAGCCTGGCTTTTGGGTTTAACTATACTTTAATAGGATTTAGGGTTGAGGGTTTAGGGTTCAGGGTTTAGGCTTTAGGGTTTTGGAGGACTCCGCTTTAATACCGTTTTTTTTTGGTTCTGGGTTCCCGTTATCGCTACTTACAACCTGAAAAGTATATACTTTCTTTTCAGGGTTTAGGGTTTAGGGTTTAGGGTTTAGGGTGAGAAGTTGTTTCCTTTCTTTTCAGGGTCTACTCCAAAGTAGGGGAGCAGCTTCGGGGAAGATTGACTTTATAGTTACTTTTGCTACGAGTGTACATCACAAGATTAGTGCTTTTGTTACATGTTACATAGCTACCCGCCTAAACCGCAAACCCTAAGCCCGAAACCCTAAACCCTAGACCCTAATCCAGGACAATGCGATCGCCAAGATGGTGGACATCACGCACTTGCAGCGGACAGCTCAGCGGATCGCAGTTGTGGTTGAGACTCGAAACCCTAAACCCCTCAACCCCAAGCACGGACGAGCAGTAGGATGAGGATCCCCTTTCAACCCCTATTTCTCAAGAGGCGAGGTCCCTTTTTTGTAGGTTTGCTGGACAAACCCAGAGACTTAACAGGTGAACTTTTTTGAAACCCTTGAGCCTTCACAAGCCTGAACCCTAAATCCCAAAGCCGAAGCCCTCAGCTACATTAGATTAAGCTATGCTTCGAGTAGGAGCAGCGGCCAAAACCCGCCCAACTACGGCTGCAGTTTTAGCTTCCCAGTTGAAACCTGGACCAAGTGTTTTTTCGTCACGGATTTCGGGGTTTCGGGGATTAAGGCTCAGGGTTTAGCAGGTTTGCAGGATCTCAGTCTCCTAGCTCAACATTCGCCCTGGAACTCTAGGACCAGTGGTTTTATTAGGCTACGGGAACCCTGAACCCCCGAACCCGGTTCAAGCTGCAGTGCCCGACCCGTTTGTCAAGTATCAAGCTGCTGAGGAAACTCTTCTGCGCCACGTCCCATCCGAAGGCAGGGCTTACGGCTCAGGGTTCCCCCTAAACCCTAAACCTAGGGTTCAGGGTTTAGGGTTCAGTGTGCCCCAAGCCCAATCAACCTTGCTTTTCTGTGTTGAGAAAACCTTACATAACCTACACCCACCGGGCGCAAGTCCCACCTGAACCTCTATCTTTAGTGCTTGGGGAAGCATGAGTCTCCAGACCTTCATTTGGGGTCTGGTGTTTGGGGTTGATGGCCCCAAACCCTAAACCCGAAACCCTAAACCCTAAAACCTAAAACCCTAGGCCCTAAACCCTAAACCCAAAATCCAAGGGTTCAGGGAGTCCAAAGCCGATAGAGTCCGAAGCCTTTCAATTTTCCAGATGTATGGGCCACTGTTGCTGAATCTAACCTAAGCTAGTGAGGAAGCTTCTGGCAGCAAGAAGCCACCTGAATCTTGAATCGTTGACACCCCAAACCCTAAACCCTAAACCCTAAACCCTAAACCCTAACCCTAAACCCTAAACCCTAAACCCTAAACCCTAAACCCTAAACCCTCCCCCATTCAACCTCCTTTGTGAACCCTTCGAGAGTCGCTAGTTGATAGAAGAAGCAGCTCCCGGGTTCCTGGTCCCTGAATCTGCAATCCCGGTCTAGGGTCTAGGGTTTAGGGTTTAGGGTTTCGGGTTTAGGGTTTAGGGCTTTGGGTTTTGGGTTTAGGGACCTTGGGTTAGAGGTTTGGGTTTAGGGTTGAGACTTAGATACCGCTGAGTAGTTGTTGCACCCAAAGCCCTAGCCCATGAAGCCTCCAACCGCAGAACAGGATTCAGCATTTACGGGCTGTTTTTGGTTGGTTGTGGATGGGACATTATGGAAAGAGATCATAAATAGTAGGGCGGGCGTGGGAAGAGGAATCTAACTTGATTCCTCGTCTCGCAGACAGCTGGACCATCCAGACACCCCTTTCTTTCAGAACTGACCCTGTGCCATCCGAGTGCCACTTGAAGGGTCCTGGGCAGTCATAAGAACGGCTGTGCGAAAGGTAACCTACATCAAAACCCAAAAACCATGCAAAATCTCAAAGCTTATGACTTGCAACTTGCAACTTACGACTCATGACTTGAAACATATAAACGACAACCGATAGCCCATAGCTCAGAACTTCTACAACTTTCGAACTGCCCATGAAGTAAACCCGAAACCTTAAGCCCTTAAACACTAAACACCCTGAACCCTAAACCCTAAACCCCAAACCCTAGGCCCTAAACCCTAAACCCTAAACCCTAAAACCTGAACCCTTCATGTAGAGAGGTACAGGATGGTTCGCTGTCCATCGAGGAGGCGCGTGAGGCACCGAATCGATCGTGAGTTTGGGAGGGCCTCTGGGTGAACTCCTCTCTTCCAATTTGTGTCCCCAACGTAGGGGTTTAGGGTTTAGGGTTTAGGGTTTTGGGTTTTGGGTTTGGGGTTTAGGGTTTAGGGTTTAGGGTTTAGGGTTTAGGGTTTAGGGTTTAGGGTTTAGGGTTTGGGGACCTTCTGTAAGTAGAGCTACAACAACAGTCTAAACCTAAATGTGCGCATACAGGTGTGGCAATGTGGGTGGGGTTTTACAGGAGAGAGCTGTGTGCGTGC
>CAJNDS010000910.1:0-52203 GCA_905221605.1 Symbiodinium natans
TACGCCCGTTTCGTGCATGCCGTTCAGCGTCTGCACGTCCACGGTGGAGCTGGGCCTCGACTGGTCGCTGTCCGTGCCTCCGCCGCGCTTGCCCCAGCCCAGGAAGTGCTCGGCGCGCCATCATGCCGCCGTGCAGCGCCCACGCGGTGCCCACCAGCGCCGCCCCGCGCCCGCCACGGCTAGGCCGACCGTGGCGGCCACGGGCAGCGCAGCCTCTCCGGCAGCGGCCAGCCCGGAGCCGATGGCCGCCAAAGCGCCTCCTCCCGCCTCCGCGGCCGCGGCTGCCTCCGCGCTCGAAGCCACGGCCTCCGCGGCGCTCGTGAAGCTCTCGGCCTCCGCCTCGGCCATCTGGCCCTGCGTGAAAACCTCGATGTCTTGCGCTGCCTGGCGCTCCACCTCCGCGGCCCGCTGGCCCGCACGCTCCAGCAACGGCTCCACCTCGCTCGGCCGACTGCGGCGGGGCCACTTCGTCGGGTGGGGGCGCCAATCCTTCAGGCGTCCTGGGAATGCGCAGTGTCCGGTCCAGCCACTGCCGACCGCGCAGCCCGTGGCGGTAGAGGTCTCCGCTGTGGGCCGCGATGGACGCGACCGAGCCCACTGCGCCCGCTGCCGCACCGGCTACGGCCTCGGCCCTCTGGAGCCCACCCAGCACGCGATCTCCCAGGCTCGGTGCGTCGGGCAGTGCCAGCCGTCCTGCCTCAGGGCCTGCCCGGCATCCGCTCCCAGATCACTGTCCGAATCAAGGTCGAAGGGCCTGCTGCGGCTAGGAAGTCCCTGCGCGGGAACGGGGTGCCCCGGTAGCCGTCCTCCTCGCGGGCGTCCTCGAAGGCCTCAGCGGGGTTCAGGTGAGTGTGGGGCAGCGGGTCGTCGCTCAGGGGCTCGCTGGATGCGGGAAAGTCGTCCAGCCGAAAGTGCGAGCTCATGTAGATGGAGGCATTCCGGTTCGGGAGCCCGATGGCCAGGGGCTCGCCCTCCTCGATGTTTGCCGTCATCAAGTGTGATGAAATCTGTGCTGCGAGGCTGGCAACACAACAATCGACAGCATGATGTTTGTGAGTTTGCGCACCATGTTATCAACACGACAGGCATTGGGGATCTCTTTGGGATATGGCAAGCAAGGCAGCTCAGAGATGGGCTTGTTCATGTCGCGGATACTGGATATTGCTTATCTCTCACACCGGATGCCAGGTCTTGCTCTAGACATGTGATGCTGAACAGATGGCAGGCAGATCCTACTTCGGGTGCATTTCGTGGCTTTCTTGTTCTACCTACAATGCTCATGGTGCAGGTGGGCAGATTTCGTCAGCCTCAAACGATCAAGCGAGTGACGCCTGAGAATCGCATCCGTAAGCTCTTTACTGTCATCAAGTATTTGCAAGATGAGATACAACTCCCTGTCTTTGTCGATGACACTTCACTGAGCTTGCGATATGTGAGTTACAGGCTGGTAGCAGGGATCGTTCATCATGGATCTCTGCCACAGAATGGACACTACACTTGCATTCTGAAAAGTTCTGACCATGTCAACATGTATCATTGCGATGACCATGCTGTTCCTCAACCAATTTCCGATTTCGATGATATTGCTTGCAAGAACTTGTATGCTTTGATTTACATATCAGCAGAGTGATGTGATGGGAAGGGCATTTCCATTTTGCTGCCGACTCTATGTCGTATGTTCCATAGTGTTTCAAGATGGCTTTGAAGCTGTCGGGGGGGATTCAAGAGATTACTGCAAATTCAGTGTCTCTCACATGCATTACCGGCCATTCGTGGTGTCTTGTATGTGCCAATTCGTGCAGCAGTGTGGTAGGTTCTAAGTTCTTGTGATGTTGTACTTTCAACATGTGCTCCTGAAGCACCGGGCCCTCTGGGCTTGCACGTGTTACCGTCGCAGGGCGAACTAGCTGTTCTGTTCTCACACCGAGATGTTCAGACTTCGCTGCGTGCAAAGTGCAAAAAAGTACCCCAGCACCTGGCCGAAGTTGGGGCGCACCCTGAAGCCGTACTGGCGCCGCTCCTCCATGTGTCTTTACAGCATGCCGCCGTAAACGCCGCTGTCCGCCGTGTTCCTGCCTGCCGCGACGTCTCTTGCCATTCGCCGCACCCCCGCCCGCTCCGCCGGGGTGTACCGCAGCTGGGGCACCCTGCGGTTCACGGCCTCTGTGAGCCGGCCCACCGCGTCGGTGTACTCCTCGCCTTCCTTGCGCGTCCCGCGCTCCTCAAACCACTTGTTGAAGCTCCGGGCCTCCAAAAGCTCGTTGTAGCGCTTGTGGAGCAGCGGGTTCAGGTTGTAGCTGGGGTACTTCTTCCAGAAGCTCCTGAGCATCTGGGGCTCGTTGCGGCGCTCCAAGGGCATCATCCTTTAGATCTACACGTCCATGCTGTTCGCCATGGCCAGCTGCTCGAAGCGGTTCTGCCGGCTGATCTGGCGCACCATGCGCATCTGCGAGGGCGTCAGGTGGACGGGGTGCGGCTCAGCAGGAACCTCGCTCGCCGGCTGCGGCTGACCGCCTCCCCCAGCGTCGGCGGCGGGGACCGTCTTCGGCGGCAGCTTGGGCTTGTTCTTCGAACCGGGCGGCCGGCCCCTTGCGCTTGGGCACTGGTGCTCCGGCGTCCTCAGCGGCGGGCACGGCCACCACCCCAGGGCGAGGTGTGGGAGGGGGAGCGGGGGCGGGATCAGCCATTGCAGGAGCCTCTCCCACCAGCTGCTCCAGCAGCTTCCTCCGCGCCTGCTGCTTCCGGAGCGCCCTGCTGGGGCTCTTGGGGCTCTGGCTCATCGGCCACGGCATCTGAGGTAGACCTCGTTGTAGGCATTCATGGACACCTAGGGGAAGATCTGCAGCGCGCCGTCCAGGTAGCTGCCGCCCAGCAGGTGGTTGATGCTCTGCGGGCGGGTGGCGGAGGCGCCCTGGGGGTACCCCGGGCCGTTCGGGAACAGGTCCCGCAGCTCCGCGTCCGAGAGTATGCGCCGATTCGAGTCGTAGGCCACCTCGACGGCGTTCGTGGCCTCCACGTAGGTGGCGGCCGCGAAGTTGGAGGAGATCCAGGCCGCCAGCCGCGCGCCGGTGTAGGCGCCCACGGGCAGCTCCGCCGTGTTCAGCGTGCCCAGCGCCACGTCGATCCAGTACAGGTGCGTGCCCCTGTCGGTGCTCAGAAACGCGTCCGCGATGCGCACCTTGTAGACCGCCATTTTGGCGCTCGTCTGCATGTGCAGCGTCTCCGGGAGCTCGAAGGTGAAGTTGCTGTCGGAGCCCGAGACGCGGTTCCTGGAGTCCACGTAGATGGTCGTCATGGCGGGCTTGTTTCTCCTAAACCGGAACGGCGTTCGGGAGAGCCCGCTGGCCGTGGACTCACCCGACACGCCCCGCTAACCCCAGCCGGTCGGCAGCGTGGCCACGAGGCGCGGGTCGTAGACGTTGGGCTGGCTGCTGCTGCTGCAGCACCTAATGTTGCTGTCGCTTTCGATGATCGGGCCGCCCCCCAGCAGCTTGCTGGCCACAGGAAGCCGCCCATTTACCGGCTGCTCAGGCTCCGCGCGCTCCGCGGGCTCCGCGGCGCCGTCCAGCACGAAACGCTCCTCCCAGCGCTTGTAGAACATGTTCGCCTTGTCCTTGAGGTAGTGGATGAACCAGAAGCTGTAGGGCTCCCTCGTGGCCTCCTGGTACATCGCGAGGAGCTCCTGCTTGGGCAGCAGGGCGCTGAGCTCCTCCAGCACCGCCTCCAGCTCTAGCTGGTTGCGGAGGCGCCAGATGCAGATGAACTGCATGTTCACCCTGACGGCGGCGCTGATGAGCCGCAGCTTCTGCGAGGATACCCACGTGCTTATCTGCATGTGGCGCCCGCGGATGAACAGCGTGTCCAAGGCGCCGTCTCCCATCTTGCGGTGCAGCTCCGGCTGATCGGCGTAGTCGTCGATGACCACCAAGACTTGGAACAGTTTCTTGAGGCCCAGGCGCTTGCTGGTCCTCGTCACCTTCTTTTGCTGCTCGATGATGGTCCTCAGGGCCCCCTCGTCCCACTTGTCGAAGTAGACCTGCTCCCGCTCGGTGTTCACGCCCATGTCCTTCTCGATGAAGTCCTTGACGGGCTGCCAGCCGTCGTCTATCTCTCTCGACGGCGAAAAGACATAGATGCGCTCGAACACCGACTCACCGCTGGCCGTGCGGTACTGCTCCAGAATGGCGCTGATGATGGCCACGGTCTTGCCGGACTTGCTGGGCCCTGTTAAGTGTACAGCATGTATCCAGGTACAGTGAATGGGTGCAGTAGGAAAGACACCAAATGCCCTAAGGCATGTTGAGTCTGAGCAGAACGAGTTTGACACCGGAGGCTTAGGCTCAAGAGTCGAAAGCGAGAAAAGTTGTTTTGCCTTTAGAGCGTGGTAGGAAAAGTGAGCCATGATGTTTACCACGTTTTTCAACATGGTAGCGGAGCACCTGAGTCAGGGTGCGATGATGCTACAGCAAGCTGGATGGACGAAGATTTTTCCATGGAGCATGATGGTTTTCATGTCTGTGCGAGAAGTGTGTGCCAGCAACCTCCAGAACCTTCAGCAGATGGCAGAGCAGACAGTTGCAGCAAGCAGTGGTGCCCTGGACGCTTTGAGTTCAGGAAGATGGCAGCAGGAATTGTTCCTGTTTGCAGTGCTGGTTTTCATGAGCAGCATTTTAGCAGGAATGGCGTGGTCGTTCTTGCGAGAGATTGCAACTGAAGAGCGAGAGATCGAGACTGTCGCCCATGAAGAGTTCATGCCTGATGTTTACATTGCAAAGTCAAGAACAGCAGTGCACAAGCATCGAGAATGCCGTGGCCTGGACAGTGCGGATCAGGCGCAAGTCGTACGTGCACCTGGATGTAGAGTTTGCTTTCCAGATGGCTATGTTTACATTCAAGGGCAGACAGAAGTAAAGAGAAGGAGGTTTACCCAGATGACTGGATGTGGTTTCTGGATGAGAGTCCTTTGCAGTGCAGTTCTTCTACTTTGTGCAGGGCTCGTTACAGCAGAAGGTTGGCTGTTGATGATCAAGAATGTGAAAGCAAAGGCAGCAAGAAGCAGTACAGAGATATTGCTAGATGAAGCAGAGCTCGTTATGTCAAAGCCGCTGCCCAGGAATTCGATTTCCCTCCAGGATGACCTGAAGACTATTGCCTTGGAGGATGAGCATGCCGAGGTGCAGCATGCGACTCATGCACTTGGTGAAAGCAGCAAGAATGTGCATGTGAGAAGAGAGAGAGAAGAGACAGAACATGTGGAGCTCATGTCCTTCAGTTTGCAGCGTCGTCAAACCAAAGAAGCCCCAATACGCTATGAAGATCAAGACAACGAAGAAAACTACAACCTCGAGATTGTGAAGTACATGATCGCAGGATTTGAAGCATCAAGAAACTTCGACATCACGAATTTGAAGATTGAGGTGAAAAGATGGTATGAAGGTACAAGAAGATTCCTTCGAAGCCTTGAGTCGAGCTACGCCCCTGAGATCTCAGTCATGTTTCACAAGCAGAAAGAAATTATTTTCGTGTTGATGATCGTGATGTGCACCCCGATTGGTTTGGTTACTTGGATCAGCCTGTACAACATGTGTGCCATCCAAAGCAAGAGAAAAGAGTGTTTGAAGAGAAGAGTTTCGAGGAGAGCCAGGTATCAAGAAGTTCGTGCATGTGGTGTTCAGAAGAAGACGCTCATGTTCATTGTGTTGCTGTATACAAACACGCAAGCAGCTGAAGCCATGAATGCCCAGATGGAGCAAGCAATGCAATCTTTGGCCCAGCAGACAGCAACGAACACCCAACAGATAAACGACCTGGTTAGCGCAGTTCAGCAGCAAGCATCCCAGCAGCAGCAAGCAAGCACAGCAGCTCAAAGTGCAGCAGCAGCCAGTGAAGGTGAGATGAGAGAAATGTTTCGCAACATGCTACAAGTGGCTACAAGAACGAGCACAGCGGTCCACGAGGCAGCAAGCATGATCAACAATATGGGTCAAATGCATCGAGATTTTCGTGAGCATCAAGAAGCACGAGAACAAGCACAAGCAGAAAGAGAAAAGAGAAGAGAGAAGGGAGATGTCGAGTTGCACAAGATGATCAAGACCCCCGACGTGTTCAACCCAAGCAGTTTCAAAGAAGAGCATGAAGGCTGGAGTGAATTCAGACACAAGATGCGAACCTGGATTGGAGCGTTGGACCCAGAGATGTTAGCAAGAATTGAAGCCGTTGAAGCAAAGAGAAGTGAAGCTGTTGAGTTTTCCACCTTGAGTGACGAGCACAAAGCCGTTAGCAAGAAGCTCTACACGATCCTCACTTCGTACACGAAAGGTCGCCCATTGAGAACGATCAAGCAGATTACAGAGGAGAATGGTTTAGAAGCATGGAGAATTTTGCTCGAAGAACATGAACCCTACACTCGTGGTAGAAGTCTTCGTTTGCTGACTAGCCTCACGAAGTACAAGTTTGAAAACAAGAAGACCACCATGGAGAACATCCTTGCATTCGAAGAAGCAATCGAGCAGTATGAAAAGGCATCAGGAGATGTGGTGCAAGATGATTTGAAGATTTCAATTATCCTCAATCAGCAAGATGGTCAACTTCGACAGGTCAACTTCGACAACACATGTTGCTCAACTTGAGAGATGATACAAAGTATTCAAGTCTTCGTCAGTTTCTCCTGTCCTATGAGCAAAACACACGCTGGACCACAACTGACTTGATCAACGCCGGCAACGACCACGGTGGACAAGCAGACATGGATGTCAGCAACGTGAACAAAGATGATAGAAAAAGGCCCTGGAGATCCAAAGGAAAAGGAAAAGGAAAGTTCAGCAAAGGCAAAGGAAAGGGCAAAGGAAAATGGAGGAAAGGAAAGTCCAAAGGAAAAGGCAAGTATGGCAACGACTACGGCTACAACTCCAAAGGACGAGGAAGAGGAAAAGGTCGTGGTCGAGGTCGCGGTCGTTTTGGTCGTGGAAAAGGATTTGGTCGTGGATTTGGAAAAGGACGCGGAAAAGGAAGCTTTGGTCCTCAGTGTTGTCATTACTGTGGAAAGCCTGGTCACTTTGAAGCCCAATGCAGACAGAAGCAGAGAGATTTTGGTGATGTTCGAAACGTGAACGACGACCAGCAAAGTACCACAGCAGCCAGTTCTACTGCAGCACCAAGCACGTCAAGCACCACGAACGTGACGAGCGTCAGCAGGAACCAAGCAAAGACCGTGCGTCAAATCTCCATGATCCACATTGGAGATCCTCCACAACAGTATCCAGAAGTTTTCGAAGTCGACACGGAGGCAGAAGAAGAACTTGAGATTGACTATTTTGGTCGTGTGCTACGTGTTGAAGAATTTCAGCTTAGCGATGCAGAGCAAGAAGAAGAAGAACACGAGCACCAAGAAGAAGATGATCCTTTGATGTTGTGGTGGAAAGATGGTTGTGAGCACGAAGAAGATTGCAACCTTTGTGTCCGTGCAGTCCAAGAATCATTTTATGAGAGCAGTCCTGTCTATGAGAAGATAGAAGTGATCTTGGACAGTGGCGCCGATGTCAGCCTCATTCCTCTGTGGCTTGGCAAAGAGGGAGTGCCTGTGAAGAAGAAGAACGATTCAGGCATCAGAGACGCACAAGGAAGAAAGATTCCTGTAAAAGGAAAGAGAGCAATCAACTTGACTATGTTCAGCTCGAAGCAAGAAGCAGTCAAGATGCAAGAATGCTTCATCGTTGCGAATGTGGTCAATCCTTTGTTGGCAGTCGGAAAGCTACTCAAGAATGGCTGGGAGATTGTCAAGAAGGATGATGGCTTGATGTTGTCAGACGGAATGTCAGACATCCCTGTTCACTACCACAAGAACTCGCTGGCTACTTATGCTTATTTGCAAGCAGGAAAGAGGTATGAGAGCGAAGCCTATGTGAACCTGGAGCAGGAACACGTTCGCACCGTCATTCAGCTGAACTCCCACATAGCTGATGCAGCAAGAAAGCAAGAACCTGGCTGGCATGATACAGACAGCATTGTGGTTGTGCACTACTCCCCGGCGCAGTCGAAGTACAAAGATCCCACGGACATGTACCGTACGGAGGATTTCCCGTACAGGAGCACGATGATCAAGACAGAAGATGGTACATGGAAAGCCGTTGAAGTGTGCAAAAAGTATGCGCAGAAGATGGACCCGTTTGAGGATATCAGCGCAGGCGGGGAATTTGAAGTGGTGACAGCATTGTCGTCACGAGTTATCCCGCTGAATGTCTTGGGCATCCCCTTGAAGAAAGATGAACGCCAAGAACAAGAAGCAAGAACCAGCGACACTTGGAGCATCGAGAAGGCTGGTACGGAACTTGTGCGGTACCACAACACGCCGCGCACCCACAAGTTCAACCCTGAGAACGTAGCTGGAATGCCCACGGACATTGAGAATTTGACGTCCTGGAGATACACTATTGGCGAGTGCGTCTATGCCACGAATTTGTATGAAGACGAAGATGATTGGAGCAGAGACACAGAACCTCCTGAAGAAGCATTCGCTTTGCCGTGGTATGGTCAGACCAGATTTCGTCTCAAAGAACCTGTTCGTGAAGATAGAAGAAGCAGTGCACAAGAGCAAGAGGCAAAGAGACAGAAGCTTGAAGAAGAAAAGAAAAGTTTCCTCCCAGAAGATGTGCAGATGGAAGAAGCACCTCGAGGTGAAGTTGAACGAGATTCTCTTGTGTTCACCTACGATGGCTATGAGTACAGCAAGAATAGCAGCGTGCAGATTTTACGTCAACTTTGTCGTGAATTTGAAGTACCAAGCAGTGGCAGCAAAGAACAGATGCTGAAGCGCTTGTCTCGCGCAGCTCAAGAGCGCGAAGCGGCAGACAGCCTAGCCCTCGGGCGCAGGCAGTATGAAGCGCAGGTCGCGCCGCTGATGAGGAAGCGCGAAGAACGCCCCAATGAGCAGGAAGTGATGCTACACAACCTGACGCACCTGCCATTTGCTGGCTGGTGTGAGCATTGCGTCGCCACTCGGGCGAAAGAAAATCAGCATCGGAAGAGCGAATTGACTCGCTCCCCCGCTGAAGAGAGCAGCAAGTCAACACTCTGTTTCGACTTTGCGTACACCTCAACGAGCAGCTCTGAGGCGCAGCCCATGGTCACGCTGATCGCGAATGATGCATGGTCCAAGTGGTTTGTCGCCGTGCCCGTAGCAAGAAGAGGAGGCGCAGATGCGCTGAGGCACATGACCGAAGCGTTGACTACAGCTACACTGCAGCTTGGGTACTCAGAAATCAATGTGAAGGCAGACAATGAAGGTGTTTGCAGAAGCTTGAAGATTGCACTCCAGAAAATGCGTGGAGCGCATGGCCTGAGCACTACACTTCTTTCAAGTGTACCCCATGATCACGAAAGCAATGGTTTGGCCGAGCGTGCAGTCCAAACAGTCAGAAGGCATGCGAATTGTATCCTGGATGAGGTCAGAGTGAAGACAGAACTTCCTCTTAGCCATGAACACCCACTGATGTCGTGGGCAATGCGACACTCTGCGTGGCTACTCAACCGTTTTCATCGGTCCTCAGCAACAGGAAAGACGCCGTATGAATTCATGACAGGCCAACCGTATCGAGGAGAACTCGTACCATTTGCAAGCACGATTATGGTGAAACGCTTGAGACCGAAGCGCAAAGGTGACCGTTTGTGGACGTTCGGAGTGTTCCTCGGCAAGACTGAATCTGGAATGTGGCTTACTTTCCAGAGCGATGGCATTCACGCATCAAGAAGTGCGAGACCAGTTGGTGAAGCTTACGACGCGAAGGCCATCAGCAGCGTGAACGTTTTCACTTGGTCGATCAAGAACAACACACTTGGCAGCCGAGTACTACCTCAGAAAAGATTGGTTTCTCCGCAGATTGTTCTTCCAGCAGTTGCAGCAGGTGAAGAACGAAAGAGCCTTGAAGATGAAGTTGCAGACGAAGCCGCCTCTGATCCTCCAACAAGTGATGAGGAGAAAGCAAGGAGAGATGCAGAAGGAATGCTTGAAGAGTTCGAGCTTGTTCATGATGAGCATGATCCTCTGGCAGATATGGTTTCCGAGCACGAAGATGAAGGAGGAGAAGTTCCTGAAGAAGCAAAGATGGATCGAGAAAGCAGACCAGACTTTGAATGTGTTGGTTCACCAAGCAAGATTCCAAGAACAAGAGTTGAGCTTCCCAGGTTTGGACCTGGAGCATCGTCTTCGGTGATGAGAGCAGAAAGAATGCCCGACAATGATGAGAGGTCGGACGAAGAAGAAGATTGCTTTGCAGGCAGTGAAGCTGGTGACTTTGAGACAGAAGATGAATGGAGCGATGAAGAGCAACAAGAAGAAGTTCAAGTCCTTCCAGAAAGTTTCTTCTCAGAGGAAGCAGGACCTCCTCAACTCGCAGAAGAAGACCTCGAGATCTTTGACGATGCCGCAGCAGGAAAAGAAGTTTCCAGATTGACAAAGATGGGTGTCATAGAAGAGGTGCCCATGGAGCAAGAAGAGAGCAAAGAAGTTGTTTGGTTGACAACAAAGCTGGTTTTCGACTGGAGATTTCGGGAGTCAGAAAACGTCATCTGCGAGAACGAGATCCCTGAAGGGCAACAAGAAGTTCCTCATGAAGCCCTGAAGCCACGAAGATGTTGGCAGAGAAGAGCAAGGCTGGTAGCAAGAGAGTATAACAACTCGAAGCGAGAAGATGTGTTCAGCCCAGCTACCTCTCCGTCGTTGACGAAGCTGATTCCAATTTTGGCATTGGCAAATCGATGGAGTATTTGGTCGCTTGACATCAAAGATGCATTTTTGCAGGTTCCCCAGAAGAGACCTGTACACTGCAAGATTCCACGAGGAAAAGGAAGTCAAGCAGTACACGGAATGGAAGCCAAATGCTGGCGTCTTGGTCGTGTCCTTCCTGGACAAAGAGATGCTAGTCTTCTGTGGAGCGAATTTTGCGCAGAACTTTTGCAGCAAGAAGGCTATGAGAAAAGCATCGCGAACCCAGCGTTGTTTCGCTTGATCAAGAACGGCAAGGTCGTATCCGTTTGCATCGTACATGTCGATGACCTTCAAGTAGCAGGAAAAGCAGCAGTGGTGAAGCCCGTCCTCGAAGCTTTAGCGAAGAAGGTGAAGCTACAAGTAGAAGGACCTTTTCTGACAGAAGAAGATTATCGCAATGGATTTTCCAAGCAGTCTGTGCGTTTTCTCAAGAGAAGGTATAGCTATGAAGACGGAAAGTTGTTTGTCCGCCCTGACACCAAGTATGTCACCAAGCTCCTTGAAAAGCTACGCCTTGGATCGAGAAGAGAGAAAGCTACCCCTGCAGCAGGAAATGTGCAGAACACCGATGAGACAAAAGAGCTGGACGAGAACAAGAAGAATGTGTACCGAAGTTGTGTCGGTATACTGCTATATCTTGCCCAAGATCGTCCTGACATCCAGTATGCAGTCCGAAATTTGGCAACTGGAATGAAGGCTCCTACGCAGAAGAAGCAGAAAGAGCTCGAGCATTGCGCGTTGTATCTGAAGAAGACTGCAGGCTATGCGGTTTGCTACACAGCAGGGAGACCTGGAACGGCAACCTTGCAAAGAAACAAGAATTTGGAGCAAGATTCCGAGAATGAGAACGAGAAGAGCATCGAGAGTGGCAGTCACCTGGTCGAAGTATTTTCTGACGCCGACTGGGCCGGCAACAAGAGCAGCCGGAAATCTGTATCAGGAGGAGTCATCTTCCTGGACGGCCAGTATGCGTTTTCTTACTCAAGAACGCAGAAAACTGTGGCACTTTCCAGTGGCGAGTCCGAGTACTACGCACTCACTGGTGCTGTCGCAGAAGGAATTGGCATTCGAGAAGCCGTAGAGTTCCTTTCTGGCAAAGCAGCGCGAATGAAGGCGTACACAGACAGCAGTGCAGCACGTGGCATTGTGCATCGGCAAGGTGTTGGTCGTATCAAGCACTTAGCAACGAGAATGCTCTGGTTGCAAGAAGTTACCAGAAACGGCCTATGCAGCGTGAAGGCAGTGAGCACTGTTTTCAACCCTGCCGACTTAGGGACCAAGCCCCTCAACGCATCGAGAATGAAGCTACTTTTGAACATCCTTCAAGTTCATGATGATCGAGAAGCAATCGGTCGTGAAGAACGAATGGCCGCAGAGAGCACAGCTACAGTCAGAAGATTGACAAAGGTATCCGGAAGCAGACTTGGTTTGACGTTATTGTCAGCTTTTGGTTTTGCAGTTGAATCTGCAGGTCAGCAAGAAGGAGATTTTGTAGCACGAAGATATTTTTGCATGCAGTTGATGAGTTTTGTGTTTGGTCCGTTTTCTACAGCTCAAGAGCCACCTCAAGAACTTCAAGAAGTTGAACAAGAAGTTTTACATGGTCAAAGCAGCAACAGCAGCATGAAGTTTTCACACGTTTTCACGAGCATGCCTGAGCTTGAGATGTTCGTGCCCGTGTGCATGGCTGTGATTGTTGTTCTGGTGACGATCATTGTCTACTTGGCAGTGAACCAGAAGAAAGAGAAGAAGGGTGAGAAAGAAGAGAAGCCCAAAGAAGAGAAGCCTGAAGGTGAAGTCACAAAGAAGAAAGAAGAAGAAGACAAAGAGAAGAGCTCGCAAGGTGTCCTCGAAGACGACGAGACCGTGAAGATGAAGTTCGACGAGCTGATCGCGAAGATGGAGAAGCAAGAACGTGCCTTGGAGAAAGAAAAGTTGAAGAGAGAAGAAGCAGAAGAGAAGGCGAAGGAAGCAGAAGAAGATCGTGACCAAGCATTTGTTATGAAGGCGAAGGTGGTTGCGAAGTTCAGTGAAGCTGAAGCAGAGAAGAAAGCTCTGGAGAAAGAGAAAGAAGATCTAGAGAAGCAGAAAGAAGTTTACAAGCAAGATGCCAAAGAGGTGAGAGAGCAGTTGAAGAAGGACTACGACATGATCACGAAGCACATGAAGAAAGAAGCAGAGGAGAGAAAGAGAGAAGCAGAAGAGCTAGAAACAGCAGAACAAAGAAGAGAGGAGGAAGACAGGATCAATGCAGAGATCAGGAAAGCCAACGAGGAGAAGATTGAAGCAGCAGAACGACAAAGGAGGAAAGAGGAGACAGACAAGAAAGCCGAAGCAATGAGACAAAAGGAGCAGGCAAAGAAGGCCCAGGAGGAGAAAGAGGCCCAGGAGAAGGCAGCACAGGAAAGGAAAGCACAGGAGGAGAAGGAAGCACAGGAAAGGAAAGCACAAGAGGAGAAGAAGAAGGCAAAGGAGAAGAAGGCACAAGAGGAGAAGGAAGCACAAGAAAGGAAGGCCCAAGAGGAGAAGGAAGCACAAGAGAGGAAAGCACAGGAAGAGAAGGAAGCACAGGAAAGGAAAGCACAAGAGGAGAAGGAAGCACAGGAGAAGGAAGATGAAAGGAACGAGGCAATCGCGAAGGAGAAGGCGAAGAAGCAAAGAGCAAAGCTAGAGGCCTATGAGGAAATGAGAAGAAAGGAGCAGGAAGCCCAAGAAGCGACGAAGGAAGAGAAGGAGAAGGCAAAGAAGGAGTTGAAGGAAGCACAGGAACGAAAGACACAAGCGGAGATTGAGGCAGAGAAGGAAAGAGCAAGGAATGAAGGAGATTGAAGTCGTTGAAGTTGAAGATTCAGGATCTGAAGATGAAAAGCCCACACTAGGAGCAGAAGGAAAGAAGGATGCAGAAGGCAATGTGTGGCAGATCCACAAAGGAGCATTGTGGGTCAGGATCAAAGGCCAGTGGTATGATCCAAACTGGTGGACAAAGAAAGGATACACGCCACCGCCCGACGTTGCAGAGTCGAGCGAAGAAGGAAAAGAAGAAGGAGGAGCAGCAGGAACAGAAGAAGAGAGAAAGGAGAAAGAAGAAGAGCAGTACCGAGAACCACCGCAGAGAGGAGAGAAAGGTAGCAAGAACACAAAGGGCAAATGGAATGTGGTCACGTTTACAGATTGTGGTTGGATTTGGGAGTACTGCAAAGACACGAATGAGTATCGAGCAATTCGGCTTGATCAGAAAGGATCAGCGCAGGTGAAAGGAGCGCGAATCAAAGGTGCCGAAGACTGGAACCTCGTGACCAAGCACTTCAAGAAGACAGGAAGGTGGGAGAGCCCCACAGAAATAAGAAGAGAGAGAGATGAGCCGCAGCAGCAAGAAGGACGAGGCCGAAGAGAACGAGAGCAAGAAGACTGGCAGCAAGAAAGTTGGCACCAGCAGCAGGACTGGTACGCCGACGACGGTTGGAGCCAGAGCTACTGGGAGCCAGACTACGCCTACTACCACTACGCCCCAAAGGGGAAGTACCAAGGCAAAGGGAAATGGAAGTATGGTGGTGGAGGCAAGAAAGGCTGGTGAAAAGAAGAAGCCAGCAAGAAGCATCGAGAAGGGTGACGACTGAACGCAGCGTGAAGCATGTATAGATTTTCTGAAGCTGTGTACATAGAAGTTCGAGCACCCCGAACATTGCACGAAGTACAAAGTAGGTACAACGAATGTTTTTGAATAAGCAAGGACCCCAATACGCCTTGTGATATTCACACGAGTTTCACCAAGAAGAAAGTAGTTTCACGAAGAGTTTCACGAAGCAGGACTAGGAGTGTAAGGTGCAGCCAGGTAGAGGCAAGAACAGTTGAAGAAAGAAGATGGTTAGGTAAAAGAGAAGACCACACAAGAGCCATAGGCTGGCCAAAGGGCTGAGACTCACAAGATGAGGACTCTAAGACAAGCCCGTGTAACTAGAAATTCGAGGTTAGGAGTTTATGCATGTTTCAAGAAACAAAGCAGAAAGAACTGGGTAAAAGACCTTGGACTAGAGGAGACGAATGTCCCCAGTTCAGTACACTTGAAGTCCGAAACAGCTCTTCGTCTTTTGGCACAGCAGTGAGAATCACTGCAGGAAAGAGAACGCCCTAAAGCCTTCGATCTGTTCCGAGGCGGGGTGTTAAGTGTACAGCATGTATCCAGGTACAGTGAATGGGTGCAGTAGGAAAGACACCAAATGCCCTAAGGCATGTTGAGTCTGAGCAGAACGAGTTTGACACCGGAGGCTTAGGCTCAAGAAAAGTTGTTTTGCCTTTAGAGCGTGGTAGGAAAAGTGAGCCATGATGTTTACCACGTTTTTCAACAGGCCCAAGAAAAATGCCCGTGCAGGGCACCTGGGGCACGATCGGGTCACGGGGCTGCTTCGAGGTATAGTCCGGGTTTGGGAACACCCGCACCTTCCCCATGGCTTTTTCTGGGTCCGCGCGGCTTGCTGCTGGTCGCGCGCGGTCTGGTCCACCGCGGCGGCCAGCTCGTCGCAGAGTCGAGGCGGGATACTGTACAGCTGCTCCTGGGTCTGCTTGCCGCTCCGTCCGGCGGTCGTCCCCCGCTGCGCGGCTTCGGGGTGGTGGGTGCCTTCGAAGGCCTCGCAGCGCTGGCCCTTGAGGCACATGGTCTCAGAGGGCTCCCAGGGCAGGGAACGACTTCCACACCATCTGCGGCAAGGGCTGGGAGACCAAGGGGGTGAGCCCCCAGGAGATCCGGGCCTTCTGCGTGTGGAGGGCCCCCATGTTCTTCGTGAGCTGCAACGGGCGGCTCCTGGACGCCTACCAGCCGATGGAGAAAGAGGCGCGGGCCGTGGCCTTCACGGCGTGGGAGGGCCACGCCTTCTTCTACAAGAACGCCCGCAGCGTCTACCAGTGCGATGACGCGGACCGCCTCTGCCCCAAATCTAGGGCGGAGCGCCGGGAGAGCGCCGTGCCGGAGTTTTCCGAGTGGCGGGAGTGGGACGGGCAGCTGCGACCCGGGCACTTCTGGACCGCCGATCTTAGGGCGGCGCGGGGGCAGCTCATGGCGCAGGGCCACAGCCCCAAGGTGGCCATGCGCAGCCTCTGTGAGTGGAGCCGCCTCCGGCTGCGGGCTGGCGACGAGGGTGACTGCGTCATCTGCGAGCTGCCGGAGGAGCACGGCGCCCTGCGAGCCTGGATGGAGCGCTTGGGGCTGAAGTACCGCGGGCAGAGGCTGGCCGCCGCCGCCACCGAGGCACTCATGCACCTCCTGAAGGCCCAGCGGGAGCTCCCCCAGCAAAGAGAGCAGATCCTGCAGGCGCAGGGCGGTCTGTGCAATCTCTGCGGCGCCCCCGTTGCTTTGGGCACGTGCGAGTTCGACCACGTGGTGCCGGTGCACCAGGCCTTCCGGGGGCAGATCCAGGAGTTCCAGGCGCTGTGTCTGGAGTGCCACCGGCTCAAGACGAGCTTGGAGAACATGCAGGCGACCACGCTGGAGAGCCGCGTCTCGCGGCGGGTCTACGAGGCCTACGTGCAGTCCCCCAGGCTGCCGCCCCTTGTCTGCGCGCTGCAGAAGTGGAACGCGGAGCGCGTCTGCCACGGGGTGGACGTGGTGCGCTGCCGCAGAATGGCCTGGCGAATGCCAGGTTCCCCTTGCCCGTCTTCTGCCCGCTGGATTCGCTGCAGGAGGCGAGTGAGGGGCACCTGGCGGACCTCACCTACGTCAGGCTGCGCAGGGACGGCCGGATGGCCCTTCTCAACCGGCTGCCCTACGTGGGCGAGGGCTGGTACGCCAAGCCCGCCGCGGCCTACATGCTCGAGGCGGGCATCACCACTTGGGGGGACTTCGTCTGGAGCCTGGACGCCACGGCCCACGTGGAGCAGCGTTGCCTGGCCTGGGCGCTGGAGAAGATGGAGCGAGCCTGGGACGAGGAGCACATGGCCAAGCTGGCCGTCAACGCCCTCATCGGCCTCTGGGCCCGCAACGTGGACATCGTCTCCAGATGCGCACCTCGAACAACCAGCTCGACGGCCACGGCTGCCAGTACCGGCAGACCTTCGTGGACGCCGCGGGGGATCACGTCTTCGTCAGCCAGCTCTTCTCCAATGCCTCCCACCGGCCCGCCTGGGACTTCGTGATGGCCGCCGAGTACTGCGCGGTGGCCCGCATCCGCCAGCACCTGGCCGAGGTGCCCCCGCGGTACCTGAAGTTCCTCAAGACGGACTGCCTCGGCTTCCAGGACCTTCCCAAGAAGTTCTGGCCGGCGGTGGAGCGCCTGGCGCTGCTCAAGCACCCCGACGGCACGCCCGTGTACCGCGTGAGCGAGGTGGAGCAGCTTCGGGGGCACCACACGGACCCGGAGATCCAGGCCTGGATGCCTGCGGCCGCTTCCTGGGAGTGGGTGGAGGACCCCGTGGCGCATTGCCTGCAAGGGAAGAGCCTGCTGCTCCAGGGCCTGCCCGGCACCGGCAAGACGCACCTGGCGCGGCGCATCGTGCAGCGCCTGAGGGAGGCGGGGGACGTGGTGCAGCTGGTGTCGAAGACCCACTCCTCGGCCCAGAACCTCGGCATGGGCGCCCAGACCGCGGACCACTGGGTGCGGCGCACGGTGCGCAACGGCCGCTGCAGGCTCGACTGGCTCTGCGTCGAGGAGGTCACCCAGCTGGACGCCGGGCTGTGGGCGGACGTGGCCTGCGTGGCCATGGACAAGTCCGCGCGCTTCCTGCTCATGGGCGACTTCCGCCAGCTGCGGGCCGTGATGGACAGCTTCGCGGGGGCCAGGGTGGAGCGGAGGCTGAAGGACAGCGACCTGCTGCGGGACCTGGCTGCGGGCTACTACCACGAGCTTTCAGAGAACCAGCGGTCCGACGAGCGCATCTTCCGCTTCATCGGCTGGCTGCGGGTCGGCGAGCCCGAGGAGGTGCCCCTGGCCGAGGCCATCAGGGTGGCCCGCAGGGAGTTCCCCCGGCGGCCCGGCGAGCACCCCGACGTGTGCCTGGTGATCTCCCACGCCCACAGGGTGCAGATCAACGAGCGGGAGAACCGCCGGCTCGCGCCGCCCGACGCGGTGCTGATCGCACGCCTCCCCGGGCGCGCCCACCACCAACTCGCCGCAGAGCATGCGAGTCTGGCCCGGCCTGAGGCTCGTGGGCGCCGGCGGCAAGGTGCCCCGCGGCGTCTTCGTGACCGTCGCGGAGGTGGGCGCCGAAAAGGTGACGCTGGACGGCGGGCAGCAGTTCTCGCACGCGGAGCTGCTGCGGCAGACGCGCCTGTGCCACGCCATCACCGACGCCAGCTGCCAGGGGCTGACCCTCCGCGGCCACGTCTGGCTCTGCGACGCGGGCACGCAGCACTTCAACCTGCGGCATCTGTACGTGGGCGCCAGCAGGGCCACGAGCAGCGAGCTGCTCGCGGTGCTGTGAAGGGTGGGCCGAACTTCTCGCCAGCGGAAAAGGGTATTTGACAACTGTCAAATCTGTCAAATCTGTCAAATCTCTGCAAACGTCGTGCCAACAGTCTTTAACCCCCGTTGGCGGATTTGACAAATTTGACAGCTGTCAAATCTGTCAAATCCTTGAAGTCTCTACAAACGTCGCGCTATCAGTCTTAAAGTCCGTCTTTGACAAATTTGACAAATTTGACAACTGTCAAATGGAAACATCTGCCAGCCGGAATGTTTGGGCAACTTGGAGGGCGGCTCCAGGATGGTTTGGGCAACCTGGAGGGCAGCTCCAGGATGGCTTGGGCAGCCGCGAAAAGAAGGGCAGAGTTTCCCCTGGACCCGGGTGGCGTGCCCTCGACGAGGGCGACGGCAACGACGACGACGATTTCCTGTGGCCCGCACCCTCAAAGCCCGCAGCGCTTGATCGACTTTGTGTTTTTGGGGGGTTCTCCTTTGCTGTTTTGCTTTCACGTGCTGGGTTTTCCTGTTTTCATGCATTTTCACGAGACACGGGTTTTGACTGACATGCTTCGTTTTTCACGCGCAGTTTGTTTTCTTTTTAAGTGGCATGTTATGATATTTTGCTTGCGTAGGATTTTTTTTTGAGCATTGGTTCTTGTGCCTGGCACAAGCACAGTGGCAGTGGCAGTGCTGGCAGCAAGAGCATCCCAGTCAGCAAGACAGCATCACCGGCAGGAGAACAGACAGCGCAAGCAGCAAGCCTAGTGAGTAGCCAGTTCAGAACCTGGGCCGTGCGGCACTGACCTCAGATCCTGTCACGCAGCAGGATTGCTCGGGCCTGCTAGGGTAGTCCGAGTGACTTGCGCGGGGCGTCTCTGCAGCGCTGAAGTGTTCCAGGAGGGTGCGGTTTGGTAGGAGTGCTGTGCGGTAGGAGTGCGCCCGCTCACCCAGGTGCTCTCGCGATCTCCTTGTCTTTGTGGGTGCTCGTTCGGGCCCCGTAGTGCAGTTCGACAGGAAGGTTGCGTGTGGTAGGAGTGCCGCGCAGTAGGAGTGCCGTGCAAAGGGGACTGGTAGGAGAGTGCTGCGCAGTAGCAGGGCCGTGCGGCAGAAGTGCAGTTCGGTAAAAGCCCAGTTTTTGGTAGGTGATGTTCCGACCTCTGAGGGCTCTCTTGGGTTCTTTTGCAGTGCTGTGTCTTAGACTCCTTTGTTTTCGGACATTTCCATCGCTGCCTCAGGTCGCAGTGACGTGACCTGCTCCCTCGATCAGCCTCGCGCTTACTGGTGCTACAGAGGACCAAGTCTGTCAAAGTCAGCAGGTCGGCCGCCCCGGCGGGCCTATTTGGCATCCGCAAGACCCCCAGCCCCCGGTAGCCCACATTTGACACGTCAAACCCGTCAAATCCGTCAAATAAACAGGCCCCCCAGCCCCCCCGGCAGGCCCCATTTGACACGTCAAACCCGTCAAATCCGTCAAATCCGCAGGCCCCCCAGCCCCCCGGCAGGCCCCATTTGACACGTCATACCTGTCCCCAGCCCCGGCAGGCCCCATTTGACACGTCAAACCCGTCAAATCCGTCAAATCCGCAGGCCCCCTGCCCCCGCCCGCCATCAGAGGGCTCTAATCCCCCTTCGGGGGGTCCCCAAAAATAAGCAGTGACGGGCCATGCTTCGGGGGGGGGTCCCCAGGGGTAAGCAGTGACGGGCCATGCTCGGGGGGGGGGGGTCCCCACAACCCAGCAGTGACGGGCCTCTAATCCCTCATGCTTCGCGGGGTCCCCAGGATTCAGCAGTGACGGGCCTCTAATCCCTCATGCTTCGCGGGGTCCCCAGGGGTAAGCAGTGGCCCGTGGGGGTCGGCAGTGACGGGCCTCTAATCCCTCATGCTTCGGGAAGCAGTGACGGGCCTCTAATCCCTCATTTTGAACCGCAAGCCTTTAGAGAGAGCGAAAGAGCCCCCGATCTGATGATGGACTGTGTGAGGGTGCATTGCACTGCACGTTCGTAGCTATTGTGAGCTCACAGCCCTGAAACCCCATGACCTACGCAGCAAGCATGGCCAGTGAGGCGGCCAGACGCGCAGCCATCGCGCTCGTGCTCAGCCCCGGCGGCACCATGTTGGAGAGGTTTGGTGTCCGAGTGTTCCCGAACCTTGACTTGCAGGTACAAGGCCATGCTGCGCCTCCTGCATCCGGACAAAAGCAATGAGGCCACGCACAAGCTCCTGGAAGGCCGCGCTACCAAGACATCGATCCGGGCATCATCCGAGGCTTGCCCATGAATGCGCTGGAGCGCGAGCTGAAGAGGCTGTTGGAGCAGCCAGCGGAGGAAGCACGGCAGCCAGCGCCTGAGTCAGCAGCTGGGCCGGCGCCTGAGGAAGCAGCTGGGCCGGCGCCTGAGGCAGCAGCTGGGCCGGCGCCTGATGCAGCGGCTGGGCCGGCGCCTGAGGAAGCGGCTGGGCCGGCGCCTGATGCAGCGGCTGGGCCGGCGCCTGAGGAAGCGGCCAGGGGGGGCTGCTGGGGAGCTGGGAGCCCTTTGTTTCTCAGGTTCCGTCACTTTTGTCACTTTTGGGCGCTGCTGGGGGGCTGCTGGGGAGCTGGGAGCCCTTTGTTTCTCAGAACCCATCACTTTTGTCACTTTTGGTGCTGCTGGGGGCTGCTGGGGAGCTGGGGCCTTGATTCTCAGAACCCGTCACTTTTGTCACTTGGGGGTTTTGTCAATTTGGGTTTGGTTGCAAATAGAGCGCCTCTACATGCACCACAGGGGGAAGTGACAACAGTGACAACTTTTTCGAAACAGGGGTGTTGCCGGAAAGCGCAAACCGGCAATTGACGGAAGTGACAAACTTCTGGAGAATGAGGTGCTTGTTGGAGCAACTTCACCACAAGCCTGGTGGCATAAGTGTTTTGTTTTGAAGTGGAGTGCTGGCACTACGACGGTGGTGACAACAGTAACAACTGGGAGCAGAGGTGCCGGCGACTGCACCGTGAAGCCAAGAGAAGTGTAGTGAACATTTTTCGAGGGGTGCTGTTGCAGTTTCACCGCAAGGGGAATCAGAGGTTTCCCCCGCCCTGCCTGGGACTCGGGTCCATCGCATCGCACAGGGGAGTTCTCACGCTGCAACACCTGCCTCCTTCAGTTTCGCGCCCGGTCATGGCTTCCCAGCGCCATGCAGCGGAGGCATGGGGCTCATGTGACATTCGGCACTGATGTGGAACTCATGTTGACGCACAACAAGCTCATGCTGACAGTTGCGATCATGGCTCTTGAACAGCGCAGCGTGGCTGCATGAGCGATCTTCTAGGTTTGTCTCGGTAGCCATGGCTGTGAAACGTACACTTGGGAAGCTCTTGCTGGCTCTCGCGGCCACGACTTTGTTTCCACCTCAGGCTGGGCAGTCTTCATGATCTGCTGCCTGCTTTGGTGCACATTGTTGGGTGTATGTAGTCATGCTTCCTGCAGGCCGCACTGGCAGGATGGCGCGGCCACGAGAAGCCTGTGGCGGAGCACCAGATTCTTGACATTGCCAGGTGGCCGGTCCAATCCAAGGACTTGCTGGTCAATTTGGCGACTGCCGCGGCGGCTGTGGCGGCTGCCGTCTTCGCCTTTGCCCAGATTCGGATTATGCGCCGGGACTCTGAGAGAGCCCAACGGGAGTCCAAAGAAGGCCGTATCCAAGCGGCGGCGGACCGTATGCTGCAGCCCTTTCTCCCAAACACCAAGGAGGAGAATGTGGTGAAGCGCGCCGTCATCGAGGACATCCGACAACGAATCATGCGGTGGAGCCAGCACGCGACGATCATTGCGGGGCGCTACGGCTGCGGCAAGACCGTGGCACTGGAAGAGGCGCTCCGCGGCATGCAGGGCGTCCACGTCCACACCGTGAAGGATAGGCAGTGGGAGGAGAAGCTCTATGCAGTGCTGGGCTTGGGCGACGAGGAGATGTTCAGGAAGGTCCTCCAAAAAATCCGACAGGAGCTCAACCAGACGCCCGTCCTGGTGCTCGACATCCCGCGATCGACCAAGGAAGGCGGGGGGGGGGCTTTGAGGCATTCGGAGCGTTTCTCTTTTCCTACGTGTTTGTTTTGGCTGGATTCCAAGGCATGGACTCAATCTCCAGCTTCGCCAAGACTTTCTCGTCGGACGGGTCGCTGGCGCACGCCGGGACCCGAAGACTCAGCCGCCGTGTCTTGCTGGGCTGCGGTAGGATCTTTTGCAAGTTGTCCTGCTGAGGTGATCGTCTGCGCCTCCTCGGCGGCCATGGCCATGGCCTTCGACGCCGGCGGCGACCAACGCCAGGAGAACTACTGGGTGGAAGACCTCACGAAGGAGGAGGCGCAGGAGCTGTTGGCCCTCCGCGGGCGGACGGATTGGGAGCAATTCGTGGCAGCATGCTCCCTGGCTTTGTTTGCTTTGTTTTGGCATGAGGGTCCCTGCGCTGCACTGGTTGGAGCGTCTTTCAGGCGGCTACAACGCTCTGGATTTGGTGCGAACCTGCGAAAAGTACACAGGGCCGGAGACGCTGGCGGCCAAGCAGGCGGAGATGGAGAAGAGGGCCCGCGAGGAGGTGCAGACTTTTCGGAGGGATTGCAAGTTCCAGACGGTAGATGACATCACGCCGGCTGGCGCGAACATCTTGAATGCACTGCTGCAAAACCGCGGTGGTCTAGCTGTTGGCAAGCTGGAAGGCGGTAGTGGTGCGTCTCCTGAGAAGGTGGCGATGTGGATCCGAGAAGAGAAGTGTCACCCCGTGGTCTGGCACATGGTGAAGCGGGAGTACCAATTCGCCTCGGAGCTGCATGCGCAAGCAGCCCGCGAGAAACCCGCACCACAGTCATCTGCGAAAAGGAGTGACCTTGGGGGTGCCTGACGTTGATTGAGTACATGTGGCTTTTGGAGTTTCCCGGAGCTGAAGCCATAGCTCTGCCAGGCCACCGAATCGTCAGCAGGTGAGGTTGAGACCTCGGGCATGCTGCGCTGGCTGCGCCTGACTGCCATGTGCGCTTTAGACGCTGTGCTTTGCTGAGGTTCCTGCACCTGGGCCTCGGATTCCTTGCTCGGCAACCCACTGATGCTCGTTCAAAGCTCCAGCATTGCCAGGGCTCGCCAAAACAGCTCCTGATGCTTGCTGATGTTTGTTTGAAGGCTTGCAGGTCGCCCCGGGGGCAGGTTTGTCAGACGAGGCCTGGCAAGAACATCAAGTTCGTCAAGTTGGTCAAGCTTGTAAAGTTCTGAGCGCCAAGCCCTAAGACTGCATTTTTGACTTGACGGACTTGTCGCTTGTTCTGCCCGCCGATGCTCATCCACCCGCCCGCGGATGCTCAGAATGATCATCCGCCCACCCGCTGACGCTCATCTGTCCGTCCATGCTGATGCTCATGCGCCCGCCGCTGATGGCCCGCTGATGCTCATGCGCCCGCCTGGTGATCATCTGCCCACTGGCTGATGATCACACGCCCGGCCGCTGATGCTCTTCAGCGAGTGCGCCCACCCTGCCCTCCTCCAGTTTACAGGCTTCAATCTCCAGGCTCCGCTAATGCTCAGCCGGCCGATGCCGATGCTCGTTCGCACCCCTCATCCGCGCGCCCGCAGCCGCAACCTCTGCTCTCGAAAAACCGTCACTTTTGTCACTTTTCCCGCGCGCGACGAGAGGCTCAGAAACGCGCAAGAAATGAAAGTGACAAAACCCGAAGTGACAAAAGTGACGCGTTACTAGGATCAATGCTTGGCTCTCAGACGCGGATTTCAGAGCATCACCAAAAGTGACAAAAGTGACAACTTTTCAGAGACAGCTTTCATCTCAGACCCAGATTTTTTGCACTCTCTCTCTCTCGATGCTCATCTGCGGCCAGCTGATGGCCCGCTGAAGCTCTGCTGATGCTCATCTGCGCGCACGTTCGCCCGCGCAGGTCGGAGACTGCCCGCCCGCTTGATGCCCGCTTGGCTGCGCCTCTGGCGCCCGCTGATGCTCATTCGCGCGCCCGCCCGAAACTGCGCCCGACGCCCGAAACTCGCGCACGCCCGCCCGAAACTGCGCCCGACGCTCGAAACTCACCGCCGCCGCCCGAAACGCGCCCGCCCGCACATTTGCAGCTCCGTCTGTTTACCTCATCGCTCGCTCGCTCGTCTTGCCCGCGCTTGATGCTCCGGATGCTGATTTTGCAGCGGATTGCTGCCTATCTACTGTCAAATCTGTCAAATCTGTCAAATCTCTGCATACGTCGCGCTACAGTCTTCAATTGTGCCTTTTGACAGATTTGACAAATTTGACAGCTGTCAAATCTGTCAGATAGCAAAGTTCTCTGCAAACGTCGGCCTGCAGTCTTCAAGAGCATTTGACAAGTTTGACAACTTTGACAACTGTCAAATGGCTGCCAGCGGCAGCCACCTCCCCCGTCCCGCCCCTAAAAACTGTCACCTCTCTCTTATGCAGGTGTCCCCGGCCCCCCCTGAAGGCTATCCACGGACAGCCTCTGTGAAGATGCATTCCATTCCATTTTTGCCTCGAGGTAGCGGAGCCCTGCAGAAATGCAGCTCTAGAGCCGCGGGGACCGCATCTGGACAGATGCAAAACCGCATTATGGGGCACTTTTGGGGGTGAGCGTTCCGACGAAAATGCTCCTGCATCGCGATTTCTGGGGGTCTTTTTCCTTTTCTTTTTTCCCGTTCTTTTTCCCTTCCGTTCCTTTTTTCCCTTCCCTTTTTTCCCTTCCGTTTTTTTTTTTCCTCTCCTTCCCTTCCCTTCCGTTCCTTTCCGTTCCTTCCTCTCCATTCCGTTCCTTTTCCTTCCTTTCCCCTGACCCCCCAGAATCGCGATGCAGGAGCATCTTCATTGCGAGCACCCAAAAGTGCCCCATAATGCGGTTTTGCATCTGTCCAGATGCGGTCCCCGCGGCTCTAGAGCTGCATTTCTGCAGGGCTCCGCTACCTCGAGGCAAAAATGGAATGGAATGCATCTTCACAGAGGCTGTCCGTGGATAGCCTTCTGGGGGGGCCGGGGACACCTGCATAAGAGAGAGCTTTACCCAATTTTTCAGCAATTCCAAACACATCAAAGCTGTTTGTTGCAGTTGTAAAATTGGCCTAAAAATTGTATTTCTGTCAAAAAAAATGAGCAGCGTTCCCACAAACCCAACCCCCCTCCTCTGCAGGGTCATTTCCCTCCCTCCCCCACATTGGCTGAAGAAGGCGACTGTTAGGGCCTCCGCCCCTCGCCTTCTTCAGCCAATGTGAAGGACAGACACATATTTTTCCATTTTCAAAAGCACAGAAACAAATAAGTTTTTTTGTTAATTATTTTGAACAGATTTCAAAGAGAAAGACAAATTTTCAAGAAGTTTTTAACCTGAACACAAAAAATCAAATAACTACAACTTCAAAAAAGGCAAGCTTCCGTTGAACAAAGTTTTGTTTTCTCAGTTATTGTGTGGTTTTAAATGTTTTACTAAATAAATGTTTTCTTGTGGTATGCGGTTTTAAAGGAGCATTCTTGACATTAAAGAAATGTTTCCAGTAAAATCTGGTTTGATTTTTGTGTTTCTTGTCAAAATCTGGTTTTAGTGGGCGGTTGAACCAATATTAGATTTGTTTTTCTGGTTGGACTCACTTTTTCTGGTGTTAAAGTGTTTTCGTTTGGACTATGTTTGTTTCTAGTGTTTAATGTTGGTTTTTCTTTTTCAAAGTTAGTGCATGTTTTCCAAGTCTAAAGTGCGAAAAATGCAAAGATTAAAAAGCAATTTAAACTACCGCTCCAGAGGTCGCGTCCTTAGAGAAACCAAATTTTGACCGCTCCAGAGGTCGTGCGCCTTTACCTCTAAACCCTTTCAAACCCCAAACTCTAAACCCGTGTAAGCTTGCCGACTGGGCAACAAGAACCCCCAAGCAAGCACTAGACATCTACGCGCTGCTGTTCTTGCTGGCGCCGTTGTAGGTGTGTGGAAGATGTGGATGTTGGGAGACTCTGGATATAATCTGTTGGAGTAAACTCTTAAATTTTTGCAACGCATCCTGCTGGCTGCACTCACCCTTCCATGCACAATCTGGAGCCAGGCAAGCAAAGCACACACTGTCAGAGGAAGCGGAGTTTAAAGCCCTTTTGTGCTGAAGGTTTAAAGCCTTCGTTCGGTGCACAAGAACGAAGAAGGTTCTGACAGGCATTCTACCTTGGAAGCACCCGGCAGATGAGCTATTGAAGGTCCAAGAGGTGACTTCGGGCCCAAAAAGGGGTTTTTCAGCCTCTTGCAAGGTTTGTTGATAGCCTAATAGCCCATCTTGGCCATCCAAGCCTTTCAACTTTAATCCGCGTTTCACACAGTTTTCAGATTTTGTTTCTGGTTTCTGTTAGCTTTGGGTCGTTGGTTTGGTTTGGTTCGTCGGTTTTGTTGCTTTTGCTTGAGTGGGACGTTTCGCTTTAACATGTCATGACCGGCCTACTGCCAAGGGGCGCACGCGCATAAAAAGGTACGAAATGATGTTTTTCGGCTGCAGGCCACTGGAGCTCTGGTTGTGCGTTTTGTTGCAAATTAACGGAGAATGCCGGCAGGAGGACTGGGGAAGAAAGGGATACGAGGGCTACGAGGGACTGTTCGAACCGGAGTGGTGCCGGGCACCAGGCTGGGGACTTTGGTGATCTTTGTTTCCTGCCCACTTGATTCCAGCTGAATGCTCCAGTGCTGGCCCGATGCGAAAATAGGTCCATAAAATGTCCCTCCTATGAAAAGGCGTTGATACACCCCCGACAAGTGCCTAGCTGGCCCTCCGTGTATTTACCAGAACCCTGCGCATATTATAAAAACCACAAGCTTAGCTGCATGACTCTGAGATGTTGTGTTTCTGTGTGTGTGGGGAGAGTGAACGCGCTTTGTTCCTAGGCCGCCCTCAGAAGTAGGAGCAGGTTTGCAGCCACTGTCATTGGCTTTCTCAGGCTCAGTGTGGCCAACCAAAGCAGGATGATTACCAATGTGCTTGAAGCTTTGTTATGGCAGGTTTTCCAAAAGTGCTCGTGCCAGGGGACAGAAAAGCTCCACAGCAGGCTTTCTTTCCGAGAGTGCCATGTCGAAAAGGGAAAAAACGCCAAGTGCTCGTGCCAGAAATTTGTCTTGCCATGTCGTATAGGAACGCGTACCGGGAAAAAACAAGCGCCACTTTTTTTAATTACGGCGGGTTGTCCTCCAGAAGTGCTCGTGTCGGAAATATATCTTGCCATCTCGTTTTGGGCACAAAATCCCCGCTTTGTGTCGGCGCTTTTCCTTCAGAAGTGCTCGCGCCGAGCATTGAACTTGCCATGTCGCATTGGGGAAAATGCGCCGCTTTGTAATTGCTGGTGTTCCTTCCAGATGTGCTCGTGCCGGACATGTATCTTGCCATGTCGTATCGGACCTATTGGGATAACAAAGTGCCAGTTTGTTAGTTGCGGCGAGTGTTCCCGGAAGTGCTCTGCCATGTCGTGTAGGGGGAATTTTGTTCTTCCAGAAGTAGTGCATCGTCTGTGAATCACTAACTATAGGGAACAGGGCTGAAACGGACCTCCATGTGTAGGAGACAGATAGATCCTTGTCGGATCGGCCCCGCGTATAAGAGTCTATGTTAGGCCTGCCAGGGCCGTGCCCGCCTCAAGGCAGAGGGGCCCACGCGTAGGCACGCATCGGTTTCAGACAGATTCCCCTCGTGGATAGAGGTCTAAAGGCCCTCCCCGGTGCACTTTCCCACGAGCTCGTGATCCTGAGGGCCCGTGCCAAGTTGAAGCTTGCAAAATTTCAGCTTCCGCTTCCGATCGTTTCCATGTGGGGTAGAGACCGGTGATCAGCTTCGTCGGCCAGAAAGTTCTCATGAACCCATACCCCCCAAAAAACCAGGCAACGGATCATTCCAATCAATTTTTATGCCCATGTCCTGAACTTTGCAACATCCTCGACATCCTTGAAATCCCTGTTGGGAGGCCAAGTTTTGATGCCTCCCGCGTTCCTTATGCCGTAGGCCATATATGATGCCTTCCCGTGAAGAAGCCTGAACGAATTGGGAGGACATAACACCAGTACTCAAGAGAACGTTGATCATTGATAACTGCCAACAAACGATGGTGGCTGCTCCGCGGCTGCGGTCGATCAGCAGGGCCGAGGCACGAGGTTGAACTGTTTAGGGCTTGGGGATGCTTTGGGATGCTTTGGGATGCTTTGGGATGTTTAGGGCTGCAGCATCGGACATCTCAGGTGATGCTCAACAAAGCAGATATTGTGTGCTTCCACGGTGTCCCGAAGTCCTGCAAGGCTGTTGCTGCCATCGAGCAAGTCTTTGGTGCTGGAGACGATTATTACCACGTGTTAGGCAAGTGGTGCAGGAGTGTTGCGGAAGAGCATGACGGCCGAAATTTGTTCCGCATTTTTTTACATAAAACTTTGCGCAGGTGTCGAGACGAGGGGCACCGATAACCAGATCAAAAAGGTGCGGTTGGCATCCGTATATGCTGCGAGTGAGTGGCCCCTCCCGTTGTTTGTCGTTGCTAGTGCGGCGGTGCTCAGGCGTACCGGGAGCTTGCCCTGCTTGTACACCCAGACAAGTGCCAAGAGGATGGCGCAGAGGAGGTCATGCCTTGACAGATTGGCGTTTTTTCCTCCGCGGCGCACGACAGCGGGGTCTCGAGAGTCATGCTGTGATTGGCTTGTTGGCACAGGCTTTCAAGAAAGTTGGTGAGGGTTTCTCCGTTCTGATTGATGCGGAAAAGAGGTCAGTTTCCGTGTTCTGTTGCCTGCGGGCGTGGCAACATGAGAAGAATGCTCTCCATGCAGGCGAACATATGATCTCCGTCGAGCAGTTGCACTGAAAGGCGCTGGCCTGAATGCAGCAATACGCAGGCATGTTTGGCGTATTTTGCTGGACTTGTTGCATTTCATGGGGCAATTGGTGCAAGCAGTTTTCAAACTGGCAGTGATAATGATGATTGATTGTTTACCACGTGCCGGTACCTCACAACAAAAGCAATCATGAGCACTCAGCGAATACTTGATGCCCAATCGCTAGTTGTCCTGGGAGCAATGATGCTCAGTGAGTACCCGCATCTCTGTCTTTTGATATACTCCATGTAATGAAAGTAGTTGGCCAGAATACAACACATTAACGTTCCCGAAGACAGGCCCTGATAAAAAATAATCTAGCAATGTCTAAGATCCGAGTATCCCGATCATGTCCGAATGATCCCGCGCATTCTTCCCGGACACTTCACAACGGTCATGACCATCAAAAGTTTGTAATTGGCGAGGAAGCCGGTCTCGAGCTCTATTTCTGACAGATCCTTTGGTGAATATTGAAACGGAAAAAGTTCTTGGAGGGCCCCAAAAAAAGCAATATAGTTTCATTGGAAGCTTCAGAAAGCAGTGCTCATCATGGTACCAAATTCATTCTCTTTCCCCAATGTAGCCCCAAGCCCAAGTTTCGCTTCGTATAGGTATAGAACTTGTATACAAATATCAGCGTCCACTGGAATGGGTATCGAAAGTCGGTATCTCCAAGAATAGCAGAACTTAGGTCATATTTATCAACTGTCGGGAATGTCAAGCAAAAACAAACATTTCAACAAACTGTACTCATATTGCAGTTTGAGTTGCAGACGCTGCAGTACCTAAGCCAACTCATGAACAGCGTGTGTGTTCGAGAACGTGGAAATTGTTTGCACACATGTGAAAGTGTGCGAAAATGTCGACATGCCATGTAGTTTTGGCTTGGCATCAAGCCAGCTACCGCATTTTTGGAAACGAGGCCTTATCAACGTTTTTACGTCTTGACAAACATGTTCTTGCCATACCGTATCATGATCATGCCGTGCAAGTCCTGACATACGCGATGTTCTTGCGCCTGATGTGAGTGACCTGATGGTGGAGGTTCCGCTTCGCCGGAAGACTTCTTCTCGCCGGACTTCTTTCAAGCCCCTTGCCTTGGTGTGTCGCGAAGCAGCTGCAGCTTGCGTGGAGCCGTGCGCCCTGCGTGTAAGGGTGGTGTCCCTGGGATGTGCCCTGGAGGCAACGTGCCGCGTCCAGATTGTTTGACAGAAGATGAAGTCAGTCAGGGCTTCCTTGTGAGGTGGGTTGTTGGAGCTGGTCTTATGTTGCCCGAAACTTATTAATTACAAAGACGATTTTATCCTGTCATGTTTTGCGTTTATTGTTTGCTTGCATGCTGAAGAAGGGTATAGGAGATGCTGTGGTCTAGAGTTAGAGAACATTATGGTCTGGCAGAAGGTTGGCATGAGGTAACAGCGCCAGGCCGATTGTTCGACCCACCAGCACCTCGAATCTTGGACCCATGCCCCCACCCTCTTCCCCGTAGACTCCTGACACAAGTGAGCCTTGGTGCTTCCTCCGGAATTAAAGAAGTACTATCTTTTCAAAACGGGATTTCATTACTCCGCTAGCCGGTGTAGTGAAAACGACACTTTGCGGTGCTCCGCTACTCCGTGAGAGTCTTTTTATGTCCGAATGCTAACGAAGAGGCCCTTGTAGCTCGAAACTTTCGGCCCGGGGATGTATTCGTTACATGGATGTGCAACCGCAGACTGGGGAATAGAGTAATGCTTTGCAGGGTATGCGGGAAGGTAGAATGTGTTGTCGTGTGCTTGGGTACTATGTTTCTGTGACCTCAGAAATTGAAAGCGCCTCTCTCTATGAATGCATGCATGCACCGCAGGCAGCGCTGTGTATCAAAGCAGCAGGCGCCGCTTTTTTGTGAGGCTCGGGCTCGGTGATCTGCGAATGTCATATGCGAATGTGCTGCAGTGCCGCAGTGCCGTATTTGACTCAAACGTCTTGTTTCTGCCGTCAGGCCTGCCAAAGCTTCGTCAGGTGCTCAGCATGAAGCGTGAGAAAGCTGTGCTATGCAATTTTTGCTTTGCTAAGGTTCAAAGAGCCCAAAGAGCCCACCGCCAAGGCCTGGCCAAGATGTCGTGTCAGCGTTCTGGACAGTGTCAGGTCAGTGTCAGTGTTATGAAGGGTTCTGGCCCTCAGGCTGAGAAGGCGATGGAAAAGTGTGAACGAAAGGCCTGGGACAGCACTGCTGTTGTCATCACCGTGAAAATCTCTGAAGTTTTCACTTCCTGCGCAGATGCGGAAGCGAGCCGCAAAGGCCACGGACATGGGCTGACAGGGAGTCGACTGGGTGTCTGTGTGAGCCTGATGAATATGCCAACTTTCAACCACCCCAAAACCCCGAATTGCAAGTCATCAAGCCCCAAACCCCTGATATATTCAAGCCCAAGGCGAACTGCTTGGCTACTTTGGGGAACGACCTGTTCGTGTGCTCTTGAAATCTACCACAAAGGCTCTGACGTGCAGGTGCAACTCCAGCTAACCGCAACTCTTCAAAGTACAAAGTTCGCTCGACCGCGGCTCTTTTGCTGCTAGGCGGTCAAATTCTTGAGCCACGGTTCGTGGCAAAGCTCATGCTCATCATGTAGCAGGAAAAGTGCTCTTATCTTCACACGCCTCCTTGAATTGAAAGTTTCTACACAAGGAAAATTCCATTCACATCAAACTAACAACAACGTCTCCTTCTTCCTTTTCCAAACGCGGAAGGCACTTGATAAAAGTCGTTGTGGCTACCGAGACCAAAGTCTCCTTCTTCCTGTTCAAAAGTGGCAGGCGCTTGATAAAAGTCGTCGTGACATGCGTCGTGTGAGACAAGCACATCATCTGCAGAAAAGTTGTCACACTGAACGGTGATCGTACCTTGTCAGCATCGCCATCGGAAAGTTTCAAGCGATGCACAAAAGTACTGGTCCACGGGGTGATGTACGAGCACCATCAATTGCAAGGTCACTTTATCCGAAGGGTTTCTTCCATCGAGCTGCAGGGTGACATCCGCAGGAAGGGCAAAGAAGAAGTCGAAAAACCTGCCGTTCCAGCATCGCAAAGTGTCAACGAAAAATCCCCACTTGTCCATTGACAAGCGTATGCCCAAAGTTGTAACTCCAGGCTCCATCTGATGGAAAGAAACACCACAAAGCTCCAGAATCGAAAGCCGAAAGGTGTAAAGCAAAAGTGCTGAGCGAGGGCTAGAGCCCCGACGCGATAATGGCGAGTTCACGGCAGGTTGCAAAGCCGAAGACAGCAGCAGAGGAGAAGGCCCGAGTCTTCAAGCCACAGCGCCAATCCGAGACCTCTACATCGAATGGCATGCTGCTTATGTTTCCTGACAGGAGACTTCTCCGCCAGAGCCTCCTGCAGAGAAGAAGGTTGTGCATGGTTGTGCACAGCTGGGAGCTGCTCCAACGAGTAGTGCTCGGCAGGCTCCGAACCCGATTCCAGCAAAGGAGGAGAAGGCCTGAGCCTTCGTATCTCCGAGACCTCGACATCGAATGGCATTCTTTCTGTTTCATCCTGTTTGCATCTTTCTGACAGGAGACTTCTCCGGCAGAGCCTGCTGTTGAAGAGAAGCAGGCTGGACACAGTAGCTTCTTTGCAGAGCCGAACTCTAACTTCGCTATATACCCCGCATTCGTCTCGATCGCAACTCCTTGCTCGGATGTGGCTTTGAAACCTCGATTCAAGAAACCAGTTCTGATGTCGTAAATTTAAGCGGCCAAGAGCCTTGTAGTCAAATGATACGCAGTCGCGTTGCGTCTCACACCCACGCGCACACCATGTACATAAGCGCCCGTAGTTCACATCTTGGTGTGTGACTGTATGAGTGCTTCGGAATCAGCGTATCCAGCTTTGAGGAGCGCTTCCGCAAGCAGCTCGGGAGGTGAACGGTTCCCTGCTTCACTTCATGCACTTCTTCATGCTCACCCAGCCACACCTTTCCCACGTCAAAGGATGGTTCGAGAGCATGATCTGTCATCGTGAGATCAATCTTCTCGACGTAGCCCGGGATCGCCTCGCCCGCACTTCTTGTCCCCCCCAGTCCAGAAACCGTGAGTGATCCGTGACCCCTGCGGCAGAGAACACAGAGCAGGGTGAATCGCAGAAACATTTGACCACTGGCCTCAGGCGACGTGACCTTAGCAGAGCACCCAAAACTGGTTGAGATTCCTGGGGGCAGGGGCTTCAGAGCTGGGAAGATAGGTCACCGGTTGGAAAGGCGCTTTGCTCTCGGGGATTCGGGGAGCGGCTGGCTCCAACGACGCATGCTCGGCAGGCTCCGAACCCGATTCCAGCAAAGGAGGAGAAGGCCTGAGTCTTCGTATCTCCGAGACCTCGACATCGAATGGCATTCTTTCTGTTTCATCCTGTTTGCATCTTTCTGACAGGAGACTTCTCCGGCAGAGCCTGCTGTTGAAGAGAAGCAGGCTGGACACAGTAGCTTCTTTGCAGAGCCGAACTCTAATTCCAGCGCTTCACTTCTACCAACTTCGCTATATACCCCGCATTCGTCTCGATCGCAACTCCTTGCTCGGATGTGGCTTTGAAACCTCGATTCAAGAAACCAGTTCTGATGTCGTAAATTTAAGCGGCCAAGAGCCTTGTAGTCAAATGATACGCAGTCGCGTTGTGTCTCACACCCACGCGCACACCATGTACATAAGCGCCCGTAGTCCACATCTTGGTGTGTGACTGTATGAGTGCTTCAGAATCAGCGTATCCAGCTTTGAGGAGCGCTTCCGCAAGCAGCTCGGGAGGTGAACGGTTCCCTGCTTCACTTCATGCACTTCTTCATGCTCACCCAGCCACACCTTTCCCACGTCAAAGGATGGTTCGAGAGCATGATCTGTCATCGTGAGATCAATCTTCTCGACGTAGCCCGGGATCGCCTCGCCCGCACTTCTTGTCCCCCCCAGTCCAGAAACCGTGAGTGATCCGTGACCCCTGCGGCAGAGAACACAGAGCAGGGTGAATCGCAGAAACATTTGACCACTGGCCTCAGGCGACGTGACCTTAGCAGAGCACCCAAAACTGGTTGAGATTCCTGGGGGCAGGGGCTTCAGAGCTGGGAAGATAGGTCACCTTGGAAAGGCGCTTTGCTCTCGGGGATTCGGGGAGCGGCTGGCTCCAACGACGCATGCTCGGCAGGCTTCGAAGCCGATTCCAGCAAAGGAGGAGAAGGCCTGAGTCTTCGTATCTCCGAGACTCGACATCGAATGGCATTCTTTCTGTTTCATCCTTTTTGCATCTTTCTGACAGGAGACTTCTCCGGCAGAGCTTGCTGTTGAAGAGAAGCAGGCTGGACACAGTAGCTTCTTTGCAGAGCCGAACTCTAATTCCAGCGCTTCACTTCTACCAACTTCGCTATATACCCCGCATTCGTCTCGATCGCAACTCCTTGCTCGGATGTGGCTTTGAAACCTCGATTCAAGAAACCAGTTCTGATGTCGTAAATTTAAGCGGCCAAGAGCCTTGTAGTCAAATGATACGCAGTCGCGTTGTGTCTCACACCCACGCGCACACCATGTACATAAGCGCCCGTAGTCCACATCTTGGTGTGTGACTGTATGAGTGCTTCAGAATCAGCGTATCCAGCTTTGAGGAGCGCTTCCGCAAGCAGCTCGGGAGGTGAACGGTTCCCTGCTTCACTTCATGCACTTCTTCATGCTCACCCAGCCACAGCTTTCCCACGTCAAAGGATGGTTCGAGAGCATGATCTGTCATCGTGAGATCAATCTTCTCGACGTAGCCCGGGATCGCCTCGCCCGCACTTCTTGTCCCCCCCAGTCCAGAAACCGTGAGTGATCCGTGACCCCTGCGGCAGAGAACACAGAGCAGGGTGAATCGCAGAGACATTTGACCACTGGCCTCAGGCGACGTGACCTTAGCAGAGCACCCAAAACTGGTTGAGATTCCTGGGGGCAGGGGCTTCAGAGCTGGGAAGATAGGTCACCGGTTGGAAAGGCGCTTTGCTCTCGGGGATTCGGGGAGCGGCTGGCTCCAACGACGCATGCTCGGGGGGCTCCGAACCCGATTCCAGCAAAGGAGGAGAAGGCCTGAGTCTTCGTATCTCCGAGACCTCGACATCGAATGGCATTCTTTCTGTTTCATCCTGTTTGCATCTTTCTGACAGGAGACTTCTCCGGCAGAGCTTGCTGTTGAAGAGAAGCAGGCTGGACACAGTAGCTTCTTTGCAGAGCCGAACTCTAATTCCAGCGCTTCACTTCTACCAGCTTCGCTATATACCCCGCATTCGTCTCGATCGCAACTCCTTGCTCGGATGTGGCTTTGAAACCTCGATTCAAGAAACCAGTTCTGATGTCGTAAATTTAAGCGGCCAAGAGCCTTGTAGTCAAATGATACGCAGTCGCGTTGTGTCTCACACCCACGCGCACACCATGTACATAAGCGCCCGTAGTCCACATCTTGGTGTGTGACTGTATGAGTGCTTCGGAATCAGCGTATCCAGCTTTGAGGAGCGCTTCCGCAAGCAGCTCGGGAGGTGAACGGTTCCCTGCTTCACTTCATGCACTTCTTCATGCTCACCCAGCCACACCTTTCCCACGTCAAAGGATGGTTCGAGAGCATGATCTGTCATCGTGAGATCAATCTTCTCGACGTAGCCCGGGATCGCCTCGCCCGCACTTCTTGTCCCCCCCAGTCCAGAAACCGTGAGTGATCCGTGACCCCTGCGGCAGAGAACACAGAGCAGGGTGAATCGCAGAAACATTTGACCACTGGCCTCAGGCGACGTGACCTTAGCAGAGCACCCAAAACTGGTTGAGATTCCTGGGGGCAGGGGCTTCAGAGCTGGGAAGATAGGTCACCTTGGAAAGGCGCTTTGCTCTCGGGGATTCGGGGAGCGGCTGGCTCCAACGACGCATGCTCGGCAGGCTTCGAAGCCGATTCCAGCAAAGGAGGAGAAGGCCTGAGTCTTCGTATCTCCGAGACTCGACATCGAATGGCATTCTTTCTGTTTCATCCTTTTTGCATCTTTCTGACAGGAGACTTCTCCGGCAGAGCTTGCTGTTGAAGAGAAGCAGGCTGGACACAGTAGCTTCTTTGCAGAGCCGAACTCTAATTCCAGCGCTTCACTTCTACCAGCTTCGCTATATACCCCGCATTTGTCTCGATCGCAACTCCTTGCTCGGATGTGGCTTTGAAACCTCGATTCAAGAAACCAGTTCTGATGTCGTAAATTTAAGCGGCCAAGAGCCTTGTAGTCAAATGATACGCAGTCGCGTTGTGTCTCACACCCACGCGCACACCATGTACATAAGCGCCCGTAGTCCACATCTTGGTGTGTGACTGTATGAGTGCTTCGGAATCAGCGTATCCAGCTTTGAGGAGCGCTTCCGCAAGCAGCTCGGGAGGTGAACGGTTCCCTGCTTCACTTCATGCACTTCTTCATGCTCACCCAGCCACAGCTTTCCCACGTCAAAGGATGGTTCGAGAGCATGATCTGTCATCGTGAGATCAATCTTCTCGACGTAGCCCGGGATCGCCTCGCCCGCACTTCTTGTCCCCCCCAGTCCAGAAACCGTGAGTGATCCGTGACCCCTGCGGCAGAGAACACAGAGCAGGGTGAATCGCAGAGACATTTGACCACTGGCCTCAGGCGACGTGACCTTAGCAGAGCACCCAAAACTGGTTGAGATTCCTGGGGGCAGGGGCTTCAGAGCTGGGAAGATAGGTCACCGGTTGGAAAGGCGCTTTGCTCTCGGGGATTCGGGGAGCGGCTGGCTCCAACGACGCATGCTCGGCAGGCTTCGAAGCCGATTCCAGCACAGGAGGAGAAGGCCTGAGTCTTCGTATCTCCGAGACTCGACATCGAATGGCATTCTTTCTGTTTCATCCTTTTTGCATCTTTCTGACAGGAGACTTCTCCGGCAGAGCTTGCTGTTGAAGAGAAGCAGGCTGGACACAGTAGCTTCTTTGCAGAGCCGAACTCTAATTCCAGCGCTTCACTTCTACCAACTTCGCTATATACCCCGCATTCGTCTCGATCGCAACTCCTTGCTCGGATGTGGCTTTGAAACCTCGATTCAAGAAACCAGTTCTGATGTCGTAAATTTAAGCGGCCAAGAGCCTTGTAGTCAAATGATACGCAGTCGCGTTGTGTCTCACACCCACGCGCACACCATGTACATAAGCGCCCGTAGTCCACATCTTGGTGTGTGACTGTATGAGTGCTTCGGAATCAGCGTATCCAGCTTTGAGGAGCGCTTCCGCAAGCAGCTCGGGAGGTGAACGGTTCCCTGCTTCACTTCATGCACTTCTTCATGCTCACCCAGCCACACCTTTCCCACGTCAAAGGATGGTTCGAGAGCATGATCTGTCATCGTGAGATCAATCTTCTCGACGTAGCCCGGGATCGCCTCGCCCGCACTTCTTGTCCCCCCCAGTCCAGAAACCGTGAGTGATCCGTGACCCCTGCGGCAGAGAACACAGAGCAGGGTGAATCGCAGAAACATTTGACCACTGGCCTCAGGCGACGTGACCTTAGCAGAGCACCCAAAACTGGTTGAGATTCCTGGGGGCAGGGGCTTCAGAGCTGGGAAGATAGGTCACCGGTTGGAAAGGCGCTTTGCTCTCGGGGATTCGGGGAGCGGCTGGCTCCAACGACGCATGCTCGGCAGGCTTCGAAGCCGATTCCAGCAAAGGAGGAGAAGGCCTGAGTCTTCGTATCTCCGAGACCTCGACATCGAATGGCATTCTTTCTGTTTCATCCTTTTTGCATCTTTCTGACAGGAGACTTCTCCGGCAGAGCTTGCTGTTGAAGAGAAGCAGGCTGGACACAGTAGCTTCTTTGCAGAGCCGAACTCTAATTCCAGCGCTTCACTTCTACCAGCTTCGCTATATACCCCGCATTCGTCTCGATCGCAACTCCTTGCTCGGATGTGGCTTTGAAACCTCGATTCAAGAAACCAGTTCTGATGTCGTAAATTTAAGCGGCCAAGAGCCTTGTAGTCAAATGATACGCAGTCGCGTTGCGTCTCACACCCACGCGCACACCATGTACATAAGCGCCCGTAGTTCACATCTTGGTGTGTGACTGTATGAGTGCTTCGGAATCAGCGTATCCAGCTTTGAGGAGCGCTTCCGCAAGCAGCTCGGGAGGTGAACGGTTCCTTCCCTGCTTCACTTCATGCACTTCTTCATGCTCACCCAGCCACCGAGACCAAAGTCTCCTTCTTCCTGTTCAAAAGTGGCAGGCGCTTGATAAAAGTCGTCGTGACATGCGTCGTGTGAGACAAGCACATCATCTGCAGAAAAGTTGTCACACTGAACGGTGATCGTACCTTGTCAGCATCGCCATCGGAAAGTTTCAAGCGATGCACAAAAGTACTGGTCCACAGGGTGATGTATGAGCACCATCAATTGCAAGGTCACTTTATCCAAAGGGTTTCTTCCATCGAGCTGCAGGGTGATATCCGCAGGAAGGGCAAAGAAGAAGTCGAAAAACCTGCCGTTCCAGCATCGCAAAGTGTCAACGAAAAATCCCCACTTGTCCATTGACAAGCGTATGCCCAAAGTTGTAACTCCAGGCTCCATCTGATGGAAAGAAACACCAGAAAGCTCCAGAATCGAAAGCCGAAAGGTGTAAAGCAAAAGTGCTGAGCGAGGGCTAGAGCCCCGACGCGATAATGGCGAGTTCACGGCAGGTTGCAAAGCCGAAGACAGCAGCAGAGGAGAAGGCCCGAGTCTTCAAGCCACAGCGCCAATCCGAGACCTCTACATCGAATGGCATGCTGCTTATGTTTCCTGACAGGAGACTTCTCCGCCAGAGCCTCCTGCAGAGAAGAAGGTTGTGCATGGTTGTGCACAGCTGGGAGCTGCTCCAACGAGTAGTGCTCGGCAGGCTGCGAAGCCGATTCCAGCAGAAGAGGAGAAGGCCTGAGCCTTCGTATCTCCGAGACCTCTACATTCGCTGGGGCTTTCTCTTCGCCAGCTGTACAGAAGCAGGTTGTGCGCAGCTCGTGCTGGGTTTCGGGATTCGGGGACCAAGGCAGCATCCAGCGAGGAAGCGCCCGAGGTTTGGTTCAGTTTCATTTTCAGTGTGGCAGCCTCGGAAGGGTCAAATCAGCAACAGGTTTTGGGCCAATGCCCTGAGTATGTGCAGTGCGCCGTTTCTTTCCCTGAGGCGTTCTGCTCCTGCAGTTGTCTGGGTCGATGATTGCGGACGGTCTGATGTTTCAGCCGCTAGCAACAGCCAGGGACCCTTCGCCTTCACATGATGAACTGATGGAAGCATGTCTTCAGCTTGACAATCACCGCAACTTGAACTGAATGGGGGCTTGCTGGAGTACGCAGTGTCCAGCAACAAACCAGCTTTGTTACATCGGTTCATCAGTTTTCTGTCCGCGCGGGCATTGTTTCACAACGCTGCACAGGAACGCCGGTAGGTGCTTCGAGCCTGATGCTGGAAACAAAGTCGTGTGCAAGCGAGCAGTCTCTAGAAAGACGACCTGTCTGTCATCGGCGTTTCTGGAGTCGATCGGGCAATTGGGAGAACTTGCGATTTTTATGCTGACGCTCCCATTGCCTTACTACCTATGCAGACTTGGGCCCGCAGCGCTTGCGAGCCCGACCATGGATCGTCCTAGAGTGGACTCGATCTGGTACTTCACAGGAGGGAAGGTGCAACGCCACCTGTCTCAACGACAGATGCAACTAACACGTGAGGCCAAAAAGCCTCGAGGACCGTTCAAGCCTTTGCCGAGACTGGGTTGATGTCAGCTGACTGCTCTCTCCTGATCAGGAGTGGAAGTGCACAGTAAATCTCTGATGCCGCACTGCGCGTATCTTGTTGCCGCGTCAAGCACGTGGGGCCGGGTGTCCAGCGAGTTGTCAGACGGATTGGGCCTGGAAGGAAGAGCCTCGGTGGGTGGCCATGGCGGGGGGGGGGGGGGAGGGCGGCGGCGCTGATTTGAAGGGGTTAGGGTTTAGGGTTTACAGGTTTCCGGAGTCGAGTTTAGGGTTGAGGGTTGGTTTAGGGGAGCCCGTAGACCATGGGGGGGTAGCGGGGCAGAACGCACAGCGCGCAACCAAATATGCCCTAGTTGGGGGGTTTTGCCGAGCCGACGTGGGGATAGTTAAGCCAGCCCGCGCGCTCGACCTTCATCTCTGCCTCACTGTACCATCCCTCTTCGGTTTGCAAGACGTATTTTTCTTCCCGCTTTATGATGATGACAACCTTGTTGAGGAAGACGTCCTCAGATACAATCTCCTGTCGGGTCAAGGTCTTTGGGGTCTTTTGCTTTTTCACAGGGACCAAGGCATCCAGGCACAGCATCATCACTAGCACGAACAGGCGTAGCAAGGGTTGGGCTGCCATTGGGCTCCCTTCATGTTTCCTTTCTGGGCTCCTGGGTCGGATGGGTGGGTCGCGGCAACGGGGTTGGGCTCCCATTGAGTTCCTTCACGTTTCCCTTCTGGGCTCTGGGTCGGATGGGTGGGCCGCGGCAACGGGGTTGGGCTCCCATTGGGCTCCCTTCATGTTTCCTTTCTAGGCTGCGTCGGATGGGTGGGCCGCGGCAACGGGGTTGGGCTCCCATTGGGCTCCCTTCACGTTTCCTTTCTGGGCTCCTGGGTCGGATGGGCAGCGGCAACGGGGCTGGGCTCTCCTTCATGTTTCCTGGGTCTGATGGGTGGGCAGTGGCAACGGGGCTGGGCTCCCATTGGGCTCCCTTCATGTTTGTTTTCTGGGCTGCTGGGTCGGATGGGTGGGCCGCGGCAACGGGGCTGGGCTCCCAAGATTGGGCTCCCTTCATGTTTCCTTTCTGGGCTCCTGGGTCGGATGGGTGGGCCGCGGCAACGGCATTGGGCTCCCTTCATGTTTCCTTTCTGCCTCCTGTTTGGCTTCCTGGGTCAGATGGGTGGGCCGCGGCACTGGGGCGGGCTTCCCCCTTCATGTTTCCTTTCTGGGGGGTGGGCAGGGCTGGGCTCCCATTGGGCTCCCTTCATGTGGGCTTCTGGGTCGGATTGGTGGGCCACGGCAACGGGGTTGGGCTCCCATTAACTCCCTTCATGTTTCCTTTCTGGGCTCCTGCGTCGGATGGGTGGGCTGCGGCAACGGGGTTGGGCTCCCATTGGGCTCCCTTCTTTCTGGGCTCCTGGGTCGGATGGGTGGGCCGCGGCAACGGGGCTGGGCTCCCATTAACCTCCCTTCATGTTTCCTTTCTGGGCTCCTGGATCGGATGGGTGGGCCGCAGCAACGGGGCTGGGCTCCCATTGAGCTCCCTTCATGTTTCTTTTCTCTGCTGGGTCGGATGGGTGGGCCGCGGCAACGGGGCTGGGCTCCTACTTGGCTCACTTCATCTTTCCTTTCTGGGTGGTGGGCCGCGGCAACGGGGCTGGGCTCCCATTGGACTCCCTTCCTGTTTCCTTTCTGGGTCCTGGGTCGGATGGGCCGCGGCAACGGGGCTGCGCCTCTTTTGGGCTCCCTTCATGTTTCCTTTCTGGGCTGCTGGGTAGGATGGGTGGGCCCCGGCAGCGGGGCTGAGCTCCAGCTCCCTTCATGATTCCTTTCTGACCTCCTGGTTCGTCATGTTTCCTTTCTGGGCTCCTGGGTCGGATGGGTGGGCCGCGGCAACGGGGCTAGGCTCCCATGTTGGGCTGCCTTCATTTTTCCTTTCTGGGCTCCTGGGTCAGATGGGGCCGTGGTGCGCTTTCTGCTTGTGGATTTCACAGACCAGGCCTATCAGATCTGGTGCCCGGAGGTTCCTGCAAGCAAGTCAATGGTCAGTCAAAAAAATCGGGCAACTCTCCCACCTTTTCAACAGAAGAACCTTGCGGCGCTGGTGCCTGTATATGTGAAGCATCTCTTCGTACGTCGTGTAAGTTATACCTGCAAACAATTCTGGATTGTTTACCCAGAGCTCAAGTCAAGGTCTACAGCAAGGCCATCCCATCAGGACGCGTGTGGAGTTGGCCCACAGCTTGCATTCGCTCACCAGCATTTCGCTTCGATTGTCTTAGCGAATGTGACACTTTTCGCCTCAGAAAAAACCTCATGTGGCTGCAGCGCAGCAGTGTGGCAACAATCCTGACAATCCTGCAATTGAAGCTTCAGCTGTTGTAACAGTTGCAGGAAAATGTGTGTGTGTGTGTGTGTGTGTGTGTGTGTGTGTGTGTGTGTGTGTGTGTGTGTGTTTTTTCCGCGTGTGGTGTGTAAAGAAGGCTTTTTGATATCCTTTGTAAAAGCTCATTTGTGCTTCTTTCCACAAACGTATGCAGCTAGGTATCCTTTCTCGCAATGCGGCAGTGTTGTAACAGTTGCGGGAGAAATGTGCATTTTTCCCGCGCGCGGTGTGTGCGGCAGCAAGATCCTGTGCAAGAGGCCCTGCGTTCGGCCTGCGGAAAAATCGTCAACGGTTCCGTGTAAAGAAGGCTTTCTGTTTCCTTTGTAAACGCTCATTTGTGCTTTTTCCACAAACGTATGCAGCTAGGTATCCTGTCTCGCAACGCGGCAGTGTTGTAACAGTTGCGGGAGAAATGTGCATTTTTCCCGCGCGTGGTGTGTGCGGCAGCAAGATCCTGTGCAAGAGGCCCTGCGTTCGGTCTGTGGAAAAAAATCGTCAACGGTTCCGTGGAAAGAAGGCTTTTTGTTTCCTTTGTAATAGCTCATTTGTGCTTTTTCCACAAACGAATGCAGCTAGGTATCCTGTCTCGCAATGCGGCAGTGTTGTAACAGTCGCGGGAGAAATGTGCATTTTTCCCGCGCGTGGTGTGTGCGGCAGCAAGATCCTGTGCAAGAGGCCCTGCGTTCGGTCTGCGGAAAAAATCGTCAACGGTTCCGTGTAAAGAAGGCTTTGTTTGCTTTGTAAAAGCTCATTTCTGTTTTTCCACAACCGTATGCAGCTAGGTATCCTGTCTCGCAATGCGGCAGTGTTGTAACAGTTGCGGGAGAAATGTGCATTTTTCCCGCGCGTGGTGTGTGCGGCAGCAAGAGCCTGTGCAAGAGGCCCTGCGTGCGGTTTCCACAAACGTATGCAGCTAGGTATCCTGTCTCGCAATGCGGCAGTGTTGTAACAGTTGCGGGAGGAATGTGCATTTTTCCCGCGCGTGGTGTATGCGGCAGCAAGATCCTGTGCAACAGGCCCTGCGTTCGGTCTGCGGAAAAATCGTCAACGGTTCCGTGTAAAGAAGGCTTTCTATTTCCTTTGTAAGCGCTCATTTGTGCTTTTTCCACAAACGTATGCAGCTAGGCATCCTGTCTCGCAACGCGGCAGTGTTGTAACAGTTGCGGGAGAAATGTGCATTTTTCCCGCGTGTGGTGTGTGCGGCAGCAAGATCCTGTGCAAGAGGCCCTGCGTTCGGTCTGCGGAAAAACTCGTCAACGGTTCCGTGTAAAGAAAGCTTTTTGTTTCTTTTGTAAAAGCTCGTTTGTGCTTTTTTCCACAAACGTATCCAGCCAGGTATCCTGTCTCGCAACGCGGCAGTGTTGTAACAGTCGCGGGAGAAATGTGCATTTTTCCCGCGCGTGGTGTGTGCGGCAGCAAGATCCTGTGCAAGAGGCCCTGCGTTCGGTCTGCGGAAAAAATCGTCAACGGTTCCGTGTAAAGAAGGCTTTTTGTTTCTTTTGTAAAAACTCACTTGTGCTTTTTCCACACACGTATCCAGCCAGGTATTCTGTCCCGCAATGCGGCAGTGTTGTAACAGTTGCGGGAGAAATGTGCATTTTGTCCGCGCGTGGTGTGTGCGGCAGAAGGATCCTGTGCAAGAGGCCCTGCGTTAGGTCTGCGGATAAAATCGCCAAAAGTTCCGTTGTGGCAGCAAGATCTTGTGCAGCAGGCCCTTCGTTTCGTCTGCGGGAAAATTGCAACGGTGCCGTGTAAAGAAGACTTTTTGATTGGTTTGTAAAAGCTCACTTGTACTTTTTCCACAAATATATGCAGCCAGGTATCCTGTCTCGCACTGCGGCAATGTTGTAACAGTTGCGACCGTTGCGGGAGAAATGTGATTTTCTCCGCGCGTGGTGGCAGCAAGATCCTGTGCAGGAGGCCCTTCCTTCGTTCGGTCTGCGGATAAAATCGCCAACGGTTCCGTTGCAGCAGCAAGATCTTGTGCAGCAGACCAGCAGGCCCTTCGTTTCGTCTGCGGGAAAAATCGCCAAGGGTTCCGTGTAAAGAAGGCTTTTTGCTTGCTTTGTAAAAGCTCATTTGTGCTTTTACCGCAGACGTATGCAGCCAGGTATCCTGTCTCGCAACACGGCAGCGTTTTAACAGTTGCGGGAGAAACGTGCTTTTTTTCCGCGCGTCGTGTGTGCGGCAGCAAGGTCCGGAGGCCCTTCGTTTTGTTTGCGGGAATAATGGCCAACGTTTCCGTGTAACAGAGGCTTTTTGTTTGGTTTGTAAAAGCTCATTTGTGGTTTTTCCACAAACGTATCCAGCCAGGTATCCTGTCTCGCAATGCGGCAATGTTGTAGCAGTTGCGGGAAAAATGTGCATTCTTTGCGTGCATTTTTGCTGCTGCAACAAGATCCTGTGCAGGAGTTTCTTCACTCGGTCTTCGGAACAATCGTCAATGCTTCCGTGTACAGAGAGCTTGTTGTTTGCCTTCTAAGCCGACAAATCCCTGCCTGCTTCTTTTGCCAAATATTCGCGGCAAAGTTCCCACTTTTTCCCGTGCGACAGCCAGCCGAACCGAATACTAAGCCACTAAGCTCATTTGCGTTTGTCCACAAGAGTCTGAAGCAAAGGCCAGGTATCCTGTCTCGCAATGCGGCAATGTTGTAGCAGTTGCGGGAAAAATGTACTCGTACATTGTTTCCGTGCGTGGTTTGTGCAGCAGCAAGATCCTGTGCAGGAGGAGGCCCTTCGTTCGGTTTGCGAAAAAAATCGTCAACAGTTCCATGTGCATGTTTTTTGCCTTGAAAGCAGACAAATCCCTTCCTGCTTTTTTGGCCAAGTAGTCGCGGCAAAGTTCCCACTTTTTCCCGCGCGACAGCCAACCGAATACCAATACCAAGCTCATTTGCGGTTTTTCCACAAACCACAAACGTCTGAAGCAAAGGCCAGGTATCCTGTCTTGCAATGCGGCAATGTTGTAACAATTGCGGGAACAGTATGTGTTTTTCCCGTGCGTGGTTTGTGCGGCAGCAAGATCCTATGCAGGAGGCCCTTCGTTCGGTCTGCCGAAAAAATCGTCAGCGGTTCCGTGTAAAGAGGGCTTTTTGTTTGCTTTGTAAGCCGACAAATCCCTTCCTGCTTCTTTACATTCTTCTTTCGCAGAAAAATTTTGCCGAATGCTTAAACATTTTTCGCAGCATCTGCTGGCGAAGCCAGATTGGGTTCCAACGCATTCCATCTTGAACCCGTGTGATTCGATGCATTCTGTTTGGGGTCTTCGCTGGTGTAATTTGACCATTTTCGGCGGGCGGACCAGTGTGGCTCTTGTTCCCCACCCTCGGTGTGGGGCTGTTAGATTTCAACTCAACTCTTCTCCTCGCCCGGAACTCTTCTCCTCGCCTGGAACTCCTCTCCTCGCCCGGAATACTCCTCGCTCATCCCTCGAGTTTCAACCCCTGCCCAGCCCCAGAGTCTCCCTGCAGTGCCCAACCACAAAGTATCCCTGAAATGCCCAACTCCCAACCGTGTCCCCGACTGCCCAGCCCCAGTGTGTCCCTTGCACACTGGTCATCTTGGGGAGGGAGGATGTATTCATTCTCGCAGGGGGGCCCCGAACCGACAAGAGCCAGGGTTTGGGCGCAAGGCGGAGCCTTTGTTCGTTTTTCTATTTTGTTCTTCCGGGTATGGGGAGGCAGGGGGTCTAACAGGGAGAGCAAGAAGAACGCGAAGCAACAACAATAACAACAACAACAGCAACAACAACCACAAGAACAACATCAACAGCAAGCCCAACAGCAAGACCAAGAGAAAGAGGAAGAATAATACATAAGAAGAAAGCAAGTAGAAGCAGAAGAAGTAGCAGAAGAAGCATAAGTAGAAGAAGAAGAAGAAGAAGAAGAAGAAGAAGAAGAAGAAGAAGAAGAAGAAGAAGAAGACGAAGAAGAAAAGTAACAAGAAGGAGCAGCAGCAACAGCAACGATAAGAAAACTAATAGCGACACGGCTGCGCAGTGAGGGCCTCGACTCTGTTGTGGCGGTGGTGGTTGTGGTTGTGGCTGTGGTTGTGGTTGTGGTTGTGGTTGTGGTTGTGGTTGTGGTTGTGGTTGTGGTGGTGGTTGTGGTTGTGGTCGTGGTTGTGGTGGTGGTGGTGGTGGTGGTGGTTGTGGTGGTCGTCGTCATCGTCGTCTTCGCTGTTGTTGTTGCTGTTGCTGTTGTTCCTGCTGAGGAGTGGGCACACATCGACTACTACGACAATGAGATGGTCATCGACAAGTACTACGCCGAATGTGAGGCACGTCCGTTCTTGAACACAGTCAACGAAAGTCACTCGACCTGCTACCCTGCAAGGACATCGTGCGCAAAGCGACAGGTGCATCAAAAGCCTTGGCTTTCGATCACAACATTCGTGCCAAGCAGCGAAAGCAGGCACGGCCTGCAACCATCTGCAGCGTGTCTGCAGCGCGTGCTCCCGCAGTCGATTGTGTGGCTGTTCCTGCGGTCCTGCAACTTCCGAATCCTTAGCTCCTTAGAGTCTTAGACCCTTTGAAAGTTCGAGAGTGGGTCCGCGCAGCGCGCCGACAGGCCGGTGATCGCCACGTCCTCAGGGGTTTCCGGGCGGGTTTTTCCCATATTTAACAAAGTGTGAATATTCAGTGGTCGTTTGTTGACAGCATGGCAAGTGCAGCATCATTCTGATGGTCTTTTTCACGTGCCCCATGCCACCGACATGTCTCTGAAGTTGGGCTGTCTGAGTGCGAGCTGCGCAGTAAACCCGCGGAGCTTCGGCAAACAAACAAAGCCGCAAACCCATTGCTAGATGGGGTGCACAAGCAAAATTAAACGACCCTAAGTCGAACCCATTTTGCTAGACGGGCGTCAAAACACAAACAAGAGACGCAAAACCCTTGCAGTCGCGCTCAGTTGCTCAGAGACAACGTTGAGTAAACCCTAAACCGTAAACCCTGAGCCCTGAGCCTGAACCTTCAACTTCCCAAAAAGAACCCAAAAAGCCCAGGGCTTCGAGGCGGCAGTGCAGTGCAGGAGCCTCTGGTCTCCTACGGCATCCACAACGCGGCCTTCCCAGTTTCAGTCTCTCTCTCTCTCTCTCTCTCTCTCTGTCTTATCTTTGGAGGGAAGGTTTCTTGGGTTTAACGGGTGCAGGGCTCATGTATGCTGTTTTGTGAGTAGGAATTGCCCCAGCCTGTACGTCACGCCCTGTGTTTTTCGTGAGTTCCCATGGCAAGGCCCCAGCCTGTCTGTCAGGCCCTGTGTGTTTCGTGAGTTCACATGGCAAGGCCCCAGCCTGCTTTCCCCTTCTCTCTCCTTCTCTCTCCTTTTCTCTCTCTCTCCCTCTCTCCCGTTCCGCCCTGCCCCTGTTCCCAACCCACCCTCGGGTTGCTCCCAACACTTGTAACTGACTCAACCGTCATCCTTCGATCGCAACATCAGAATGCTTTCACAGGTCAGCAAGCTTGGATCCGTTCAGCGTACTCTGCCCTGCATTCTTGTAACAGTCAGTGCAGATGCAAGAATGCTACTCACAGACCCAGCCGTCGCTCGATGCAAGGACTCTGAGAACAGCTGCCATGATTCCATTCTGGGCTGACTGGAGCGCGCCTGGCTGCTGCAGCGTGCTGCGAATATCGGCAACTACTTCTTGAACTCATCCGCAAGTTTCTTGGCGCGCTCTGTTGACGTGCCACCCTTGAAGGCAGCATCCCGTGTCTGGACGTAGGAATTCCCAAATAAGTTCTACCCTAGCCCCAGACCCTAAGCCCTAAGCCCTAAACCCCAGACCTCAAACCCTAAACCCTGTACCCTAAACTCCAAGACCCAAAGCCCGAACCTCGAGTAGTCGAAGAAGTAAGTAGCATTGAGAATCCTAGTCTTGTTCAGATTCCTGAATCACGAAATGCACATGAAGGGAGATCTACAAACCCGTTTCAAGTAGACAAAGCCTCTATCAAGGGGTAATGTAAGGCTCTGCGGGGAGGTCTGTGAGTTGGTTTTGGTACTTTCCGGGGCTCTCGTGGTCTAAATCGCAGTTCACCTTTCTTCCCGAGGTTACTGAGGGGAAGGGGTGGATGGTGTCGGGAGCCGCAACTCACTCTGGACCTGAAACCGCCACGAGTGTTCTTACTCGGCAGCCTCAGGTACAGCTGCGCTGGCACGGGCGCTGGAAGCACGAAGATGGACCGAGATCTCATGCGACACCACTTAAGCTGTGATTCGGAAAGGGCTTTCTTCCGAAATTGTTTGGGTGATTGGGGTTTATTGGTGTTTGGGGTTTTTAATAGGCCCCAGGGCCAAAGCTTGTGATAGCAAGTGTAGGCTCAAAGGCTGAGAGTGCTGCGGCCCTTGCAGGTTTGAAGATGCCATGAAGCTCGCTGCCTGTGCTTTCGCCGCTGTGGCTGGTGGCATGCGTCGCTCAGTTCAAGCCACCGAATCAGCTCCCTGGACCTATCTTTGGAGGTTTCCGGGGTAGTTAGATACTCGAAGAATTGACCAAACCTGCATGCTTCTGTTCTGGCACCTTTTCGGCTATTTCCCCCTGCCAGGTTTGAGAACCGTTTCCTGTCATCGCAGAAAGCAGCAAGCACAAGTACAAGCAGGCAGCTACATGCGGGGAAGTTACATTGAACGTACCCGCTCTTCTTTCAGTTTTGTTCCCCCAAAGCCGGACCAAGGAGCTCTGCAAGAGTGTGGGAAGCCTCTGGGTAGACCAGTGGTGCCCTTTTGCCCTTTTGTTTGGTTCAAAGTTCCCTTAATAATGTCGCCCTAAACCCTTATTATGGCATAGTTGCTGGGTTACCAAGGCTTCTTCAAGCGGGATCCCGTGATGCACTCTTTAATCACTTTAATCCACTGCTCTGTTCTGGATGTGAAGACAGTGATCCAGACGGAAGTGGCTGCTAGACCTGCAGATGGCACCCTAAACCCTGAACCCTAAACCCTGAACCCTAAGCCCTAAAGGCCCTGAACAAGCCGTAAACCCTAAACCCTAAACCCTAAAGCCTAAAGCCTAAAGCCTAAAGCCTAAAGCCTAAAGCCTAAAGCCTAAAGCCTAAAGCCTAAAGCCTAAAGCCTAAAGCCTAAAGCCTAAAGCCTAAAGCCTAAAGCCTAAAGCCTAAAGCCTAAAGCCTAAAGCCTAAAGCCTAAAGCCTAAAGCCTAAAGCCTAAAGCCTAAAGCCTAAAGCCTAAAGCCTAAAGCCTAAACTCTGTCGAATTCGATCTTTATGACAAGGAGTCGAGTTTGGATCAGGCTAGAGGGCTTCTCCAGGTGGCAAAAAGGCTATGCGAAAAATCCTCAACCCCTGTGCTCTGAGTTTACAAGGTTTCCTAGTTAAGGGACGTTGGGGTCTCTGGCAGTAAAGTTACGTACTACAAGCATCTGTACATATTGCTGGCAAGTCGCAGCTCAGCCAAGTATGCGAACGAAGCAGACGAAACACCTGAAACCCCAAGCCGTACATGCGTTTGCGCCCCGCGTTCTCGGGAGGAGAAACAACAAAATAGACTGACCAGCCCAGCGGCACATTTGGCTATCGTCTATTTTGTTCTGGCGGGGGAAGGGGAAAGACATGGCAAAATTGACTACCCGGCAGCTGCTGAATTTTGATCTTGCGGGGGGCTAGCGCGCGGGTGGGGGGAGGGGTGTTTGGGGCAACAAAATAGATTAGCCCCAACGAGGTTGTGTCTCCCAAGAGCAAAATAGACTAGCCAAATGTTCCACGCGGGAAAAACTGAAAGACCCTAAAATCCGAACAGCCCGTGGAGTGCTGGCACACAGGTGAAAACGGACCCTGCCCGAAAAACCCTCAAAACCTGAAAGCCCTAAAAACCCCAAACGCTAAAACCCTCGGGCGCAGAATCTACATAACCCCCCCGCCACCACATCTCATGAACAAACTCGTTTTACAATCCAGAAGTACCCTGTAGTCACAATCCCTTTCTAGCTGCAAATCGCATCCCAAAATGAGAAGGAACACCCACCCAGTTTCAAGCATGTCCCCCAACTATACATCTACCAGAAGGTGGGATATCCAAAGGGTTTAGGGTTCCTCCTCCGGCTGTACCCCCAGGATAAATAGAACAACATGTCAAATGTGAACATGAGGCTCAGTCAGAGAAGTTTGAGAAGTATTAGACACAAATAATTAAAGGTGGTTTTGGTAGGGATTCTTGGTGACCTCGGGACCAGCCGGAAAGCAAGCCAACAATAAGCACCCTAAGGCTAAACTCTAAAAAAGTCCTAAACCTTAAACTCCCTCAAACCCAAAACCAAGCGGGGGGTTTGGGGGCGGGGGGGGAAGCCTAAGGAAGTGAAGGAAACGCGGGGTCATCTAAAGGACCCCCCTCTTTTGGTTTCTTGCGCCACCGAGCCCCGTGCATCCCCAAGCTCCGTCTCCTCGAAAAAACACCTTCTTTGGATGCTAAGGCCCCAAATCTGGGCAGGAGCATCTCGAAACTTGGCCCGAGTACCTCCTTTTTCAAACTGATTCGGGCTGAAAACCAGCACCGAATCTGTCAAGCTTTGTTTCTCTTGGAAACTGGAATACCCTGGGGGCCTGCGCTTGACGATGAAGTCCGGCTTTTTGACTCGTCGCATGTACTCATGAAAGGTCATCCCACTTCTTCCCATTGAAAGCTGGAAAGCGCATGAGTTCTGTTTATCCTCCCCAGCCCGCATACACACCTAGACATTACTTCCTTTCATTCATCTACTTCTCACTGGGATGGGAGGATGAAATACTTGAATTCGGAAAGTGAGCGTGTGCCGTGCGGGGGGGAAGGGTAGTACGGCTCGCATGGGGGGGGGGGGGGGGGGGCGGCCTCCCCGTGTGTGACCGCAGTGGGCTATGCGACAAAGCGCGGCGTACTGCACGTACTTGAGGTATGCAACAGACGCTAAACAGACGGACAATACAACCTTTGAATGATAGTTTGGGAGTCTTTTAACAGCAAGTTTAAAGCGGTGCGAAGGACGTCGAAGATGGAATACTGAAACGATGGGGCTCTGGGACGCTCGCGCTGAAGCGCTGGCGCGCTGGAGACATGGAGCGCTGGACCTGATGTGTGGATGTTCTGGGTGCTAGGTTTTAAGGGTTTACGGCTTGGGGTTGTTGCGATGTAGGGCGTCGGCTTGGGACCACTATAGAGCCATAGATACGAGTAGCACGTCCATTTCAGGCTTCGATGTTCTTCGTTTCTTCATGTGGATTTTGGATGTATGGCGCACAGCAACTCGCCGTCTTTGAGAAGAGACTCCCCCCACCACGCCTCCCATCAACCCACATCCGCCAGGACTTTGTGGCGCCCGGCTGGATCAACCCAGGAGGAAAAGAAGGCTTTCGCGGTGTGATCCCCGAGTTAGGCGCGACGGCGAAGAAAACGAAAGGGCGACAGGTTTTTTGCCTGGCGCGCAGCTCGCCCCCGCAACGGAGTGTATTAAGTTTTCTTCACAAGAACCTAACCCTACCTCGCCTCGTCCCCTGCAAGGGCATCCAGAATCGATTTTCAGGGACAACATCGGAAGAATAACTGGTGCGGATGATTCGTGCAGAATCGTCGATTGAGGCAATTACTTTGGAAAGTTATTATTTGAAGAATTCCAATAGATGTCCAAATCTCCATCCCCCTCCTCCCTTTTGTCTGTTTCATCTCAAAATCCACCCGTATGCCCTTCTTAAACTTGAATCCCCCCCTAAAAAAACAAACCCATATACAATGATTATTTTATTACTATTTTAATCATTCGAAATATAAGATAATTAATAAACTAACATGAAACCCCTTCGAATTATTATTCCCCAAACAGTGCTTGCACAATGGGGTTCTTACGTTCAGAGTAAAGGAATTGGTTGCTGACCGCAACGGCGCGCGCGGCGGTGGGACGGGGCCTCGGTTTCGACGCTACCGGTGTGGTTTCGCGCGAATTCCGTTGCGTTTCAATGCTGCCGTGTGGTTCCGCGCGAATTCTGTTGCATTTCGATGCTCCCGCTGTGGTTTCGCGCGAATTCCGGCCTCTCGTGGCCTCTGCAGGCCTCTTCTGGGGGGCCACTTAGGTTGCCGACCGCAACGGCGCGCGCGGTGGGACGGCGCCTTGGTTTCGACGCTCCCGCCATGGTTTCGCGC
>CAJNDS010000911.1:0-52146 GCA_905221605.1 Symbiodinium natans
CTAATGTTTTCACTTCATCATCATATCGTTGTCCAAAACCTTCATTTGCTTCATCTTTTCTTGCTCCTTGAGACATCATTTTAGAAAACATATGGTGAACTCGGTTATAATTATCAAAGTCTTCTACAACCTGATTTCCTGCTATAATTCTCATTCTTCTAAAGAAACAATAAGGAGGAGATAATGGACGGACTTTATTATCAAATGCTCCAATATCAAGATTTTTTAATGTAAAGAAAATACGAACTGATTGGGGGTCTAACCAACTATTATCTTCTCCATTTAAACTAAATTTTAAAACACGGTTCCCACTATCACTTTTGTAAATATTTGACCCATTCGGCCAGAATGACACACTTCTTCTATCATTAATATAACTTGAACCTTTGTTTAATTTAAATGAGAGGCTGTCAATTAGAATATCTTCCGGGCTAAAAGTTTCCATCTAATATATATTTTACTATAGAAAAATTTAATTAAATATAATTGTTAATATTATATTTAATCAAATAATTTAAAATTATATGAAATTTCTTTATTATTTTTCTTTTTGTTCTTAATATCTTTAACTATATTATTTCCTTCATTTTCTTCCACAAGTTTCCTTATTTCTTCATAACTGTTTTGCTTAAACTTCTTCTCTTTTGGTGTCGTCTTCTCCATCTGTTCGTATGTTGTTGCCTTTTTATGAAACATTATTATTATTATTTAGAAATTAATTAAATTGTTGCATAAACTCTTCTTGTGTTATTGGTAAGTTGCCTGGTTTATTATGAACATTTCCTATGTCTTGATAGGAATGATTTTGCAAAGGGTCTAAAGTTCCCTTATTTAATGTTGTGCTTCCTCTATCAAACATACTAACAACATCACCAGCCTTTCGTATTCTTAAATTTGTTCCTGTGTCTTGCGGTCTTTGATTTGAAACAAAAGGAGACCCATAACTGCGACTTCTAAAAATATTACCATAATCAGTATTTATTTGTTGTCCCACTGCTGAACCTAAACTATGGCTAATGATATCAGTAATTCCTGTAAGTTTTTTACCATCAACTTCTATAGTTCCGTCTTCAATGAACTTATCAACGTCTTTGTATCTCTTCGTGTTTCTTGTTTGATATAACGGTAATTTTAAATCATCATAAACATCTCTCCCACTTTTAGTTCCTGCTATATATAGAATAGAGCCATTCTGATATATTCCGTCAGGATTTTCGTATGCTAATTTAAGTCCTTGTGTGTCCGTTAAGAACGTTTCGGCACCTGCTAATTCTTCCCTAACATCGTCATGTATTTTATTTCTTGTATTAGGCGCTTCATATATTATTCCTTCATTTCTTCTTTTATGTTTATGCATTATAAAATAAGTTATAAATTATTTTATCATTTAATTAATAATGCTCAAATTTAAAAAAGTATATATTGATAGTAGTTATAAAGTGAGTGGCACTTCATCTGAATTCACGATTGATTTACCTGAAACGGTGCAGTTAGAAGACAATATGCTATGTCAAATTCACGAGGTAAGCATTCCCCATTCGTGGTATTCAATAAACAGCACAAATAATAATTTATACTTCAGACATCAAGTATTACCTCCTGCTCTGGTAGCGGGTGCTTATTATCGTAAAATACCAATTCCCGAAGGTAATTACACCGCCTCTGAATTAACAACTGAATTAGAAACGCAACTAAATAACTATTTTGATACAGTGGATAGACCTGATACATACACAGTAAGGTATAACGCAACAACCAACAAAATTAGGATTGCTGTTAATTATGCTACTGTTATATTCGTTGTCTTAACGGATGCTGAAGTTGCGCCTTTTGTCGGTTCATTTTTAGATGATGTTGATGTTAATAATTTGAATTCAATTAATCGCGTAATGGGTAATACAACACCCGCGCCCGATGCTTACACTAATCTTGTTCCTTACATTACTAATTTTATTGACCTTGTCCCCTTCAAGAGTTTGTATTTACATTGTAATGAAATTAGCAACTACAACCAATTAACAGTAGCGGGTAATTCATCAATTGTGAAGAAAATTAACGTAACAGTTCCCTATTTAGGAATTATAAACGACAATGAATTAAGCAGTGTTGATTATATTGATGTTAGTAACAAAATGCTTCGCAGATTGAATTTTAGACTTAGTAATAATTTAAATCAGACGGTTAATTTAAATAATGTTGATATCTCTTTCACTTTAACATTTTTCAGGGGTTGATAAATATCTAATTAGAAAAATATATACTATATTAATTAATGAGCAGTGAAGCAGTTGAGGAGGTTAAAAATGAAGAAGCTAATGAAGAAGTGGCTAATGAAGTTATTGAAGAAGCGCCTGAAGAAGCACCAACAGAACAAATTAAAGAAGCTACTGAAGAAACATCTAAAGAGCAAACAAAACCAAAAGCGAAAGCAACTCCCAAGAAATTAGCGAGAAGTGTTAAAGTAGTAGAGTTAGTTGAATGTCAGGCTTGTAATAAAAAGATGTTACCCAAATCTCTAAGAAACACCCACCCACATTATTGCAAGGGACAGCCAACGGAAACATTACCAGTGAATAAGCAGAAGGCAAGTTACGGGACCAAGGTTGAAGAAAAACTAAGGAAAGAAATTGAAGCGGAAATGAAAGCAAAATATGAAATCAAAGAAAACGATAAAAACGCTCAAAATGAAGTTGTTAATTATTCCGAACCTATTGAAGTTAAAACGAAAGCAAAGCCAAGTGTGCCACGGCAACTAACAGCAAGAGAATTACTAGAAGCATCTTATAACGAAATAAGAAGAGCAAAAAGAGAGGAACATATACAAAAGATTAACAGTTTTAAATCAAAAATGTTTTAATATAATATGTACTTATATGAAAGAATTAACAAAAGAGGAAAAAGGCAGTTTAATATTTAATTATGGTTTTTATGTAATGCGTGATAAAGGTCTTGATGTTAATGATGAACTATTAAAACAAATCGCTACATTAGAGGCGTGTGTAAAATGTGAAACTACTGTTCCAAAACAACTAATGCCTTTAAATGAACTAAAGGCGCATTTAAGAAACACTGAAAACATATTCCCTGTTCGCAATGCAAGAACTGAAACCGAACTCGGCACTTACAACCTGTCTGAAATGATGTTGAATGAGATTGACAAATATGTTATTCATTTTCCTGAAGAAGCAGTTGAGATAATGAAGTCAAAAATTAATTACTAATAATATTTTTAATCTAAATAATATTAATAATATGAGTATGTTTAAGAGTAAGCCTGAGTTCAAGCGTATGCCGATGGTTAGCCAGACGTATGATGTTGAAGATACCTTCGGTGTTGCTTCACGAAGGAAACAAATTGAAGACATGAAATTAAGAATTGAAGAAGCAGAGAACAGAGCCAAAAACATTAGGTTAAGGAATGACTGGATACAACATCAAAAGAAGTCGTTGTATCAAGGTCAATTAGATGATATTAACAGACAGTTAGAGCGTCCAATGATGCCAGTAAGAACAAAAGAAGAACTGAAAAAGAAGCAAGATGAATTAAAACATATAATGGCAGAAATAAATTAAAATCTAATTCTAAATATAATAATGATTAAAACATTAAAGTCTGAATTAACACTACGCCCAACATACGATGAAATGATAGGAATGATTGAAAGTCAAGGAGACCCCAACAGACCATCAATAGAACAAGTGATTGACAGACGAGCAACAATATTTAGAAATAATCAGTTCGGCAGTCAGTTTGATAATATTGATTTTCTAGGCTTGAAGAAGCAAGAGGAAGACAAGGTAAAAGAGGAAATAAGACAAACACAGTTGAGACAAACGGCAATGGCTACCGGCTCATCAATGGGTGTCCTAAGTTATGGAGGTAGAACGCCTATAGGTGCTTACACTGCCGACGGCTTTGAAACACCTACAAATGATGTTAATATGTCAGATGAGCAAATTATGATGATAAAGGCGGAAATGGAAAAACATCAACAGCGACAACGAGAAGCACAACAAGCATCAGCATCATCAGCAAAAACTGATTTAGATGAAGCACATAGACAATCATTACCCGCCGGAGTTAATATTGATGGGGAAGATGATATGCCACCTCTAGAACCGATACAACAAGAGAGTTCAGAAGAAGAACTAATACCAGCAGAAGATACAGACCCTAATCCATATCAAAGGGGGTTGTTATTTTGGAACAATGATATTTAAAAAATGAAGACGAACCAGAAAATAAATTATGATGACTTATTATTTCAGTTGTATATCAGAGGACAGCTAACAGACAAAATGGAAACTGATGTTGAAAATCTACCTGATGAACTATCAAAGAAATTGTATTTATTAAGAATTATTGAAAATCTCATAGGAACAGAACCAGAAGAGAACGAATGGCAAACAATGGTGAATGACGAACTGTTAAGAAAAAGAATAAAAGAATGGAGAAACATGAAGAAGGCTAAATCAGCTAGTTCTAGTTCAGGTGGTATAGGTTCTGCTATTGCTAGTGGAGCTAGAGCCGTAGGTGGTGCTGTTTTAGAAGCAGGAAAAGAGGCTGTAAAGGAGGCTGTCGTGGCAGGGGCTAGAAGTGCTGTTATGAGTTTAATTTAATCTAATTATTAGTATATGCTAAAACTTCGCCCAACATTTGAACAAATTGAAAGAGAAGCGAGAACACACAGACTAAAAATATTACCAGAGAAACAGAAAAGAACACAACAAGGAATATTGTTAGATGATGTTGATTTTGATGACTTTGATTTGAATAATTATGACAGGAAAACAGTTTTGTTAAATGATAACCCTGATAGGGGAACACAAACCGATAATTTTGATGTTACACCAAGCATAACAGAAAGTGAAAGTATGAAAACAGTTGAAGAAGAAGTTAAAGAGAGACAAACAGATGAAAGCGAAGCAAGTGTAGAAAAGGAACATGAACGCGAACGCGACCGCGAACCACAAAGGGAAAGAGAAAGAGGTAAATCAATAATGAGGAGAATGTATGATGCTATGTTCGGAGAGGATGAATTTAAAGAAGAAAGAGAGGAAATGAGAAGTAGAAGGCAACAAATAGAAGAAGAAGAAGATTTACATGAAGCTTATGTAGAGAAAAAACAAAGTGAAGAGAGCGACGATAGTTTACCTATGAATGTTAAAAAATCTTATGAGCCTTCATCATCATCTTCATCAAGTTCCAGAAGAAGTTCAAACAGGAGTGCTTTATTACCTATTGAAGAAGAGGCATTAAGTGAATATGTTCGTTCTTCGCCACCTGTATCAGTTCAAAGTTCTATTAATAGTGATAGGACAATTGAATATGTTGATGAAGCTACACCCCCACAAAGTGTTGTAAGCTCAAGGCGCTCGCAAGAAACAATAGAATACATAAGAAGCAGAACCAGTTCAAGGCGCTCAAGTATTCAGTCTGTAAGTTCTTAGTAAAAAGTAAATAAAATAATTAATAATATTATTTAGCAATAATATTATCAATTATTAGGCTTTTTTAAAAGAGCGTCCAATAATTCCTGAGGGCTAGAAAGCTCATTTACATTGATGTTGTCGTCCTTAATCATCTGCGCTATTGCCTTCTGGCGGTAGGCCCGTTTCACCTTCTCCTTCTTGCTTTCCATATACCCTTCCTGCTGTTTGAGCTTCAAGTAATACAGCCTGTTGTATATGGCCATCTGCTTTTTGATTTCTTCCATTGTGTAGTCGTCAGGGTTCAAATCCTTAATTACATCGTGATAGATTGAAGTTTTAACCATTATTCCTATTATAACATAATATGTAAATATTCCTTTAAATACCTTAAACGCACAGAGAGAAATTATTCAAAATGAAATGATAAGCAACAATTCAAGGAAAACCCTTTTAAAGAAATGATAACTATATTAAATTAATATCTAAATCTAAATATGACACGAAAAGCTATACGAAGAAATCTGAGTGCCTTAGAAAGCACATTACGAGTAAATAGGAACAGAGTATCAACAGACACCAGAGCCAAAATCAGAAACATCATAAACCTGTATGACGACCGTAAAATAGCACAAGTCACCACCGCATCTAAGATTATAAACGAGCTGATTAGCGCAACCACGACCAAGGACAAAGCGAAGGCTACGAGAAACTACGACAAGCTCGTAGAGAAACATGAGGAGAAAGAACCGTTAGGTGTGAGGATGGAAAGAAGCCAGAAGGAGAACACGGAAAGAAGAAAACGAAGCGTCCAACGAAGCTATTCTATTGATGTCTTGTTCTACACCTACCAAAAGGAAGAGGGTAGTAAAACGAAAAAGGCATTTTCAGACAGCAGGGGAGAGCCTCTATACCTACTAACCAGAGAGCCCAAAACAGCCAACATTAAAACTACTAAGGATGTAGAGGATAATGTCGGCAAACGGATTATCAAATATGACCACCCAGACCTGTATGTAAAAACGACACTTGAGCTACAAAAGGACGATGATATTCAGGACTTCATTTCCAAAAAATATAATATTGATGCCCTTAAGATTTTAAATGCCGTTCCCGTTGATGGCGACGGTGAGAAGTATGACCCCAAAAATAGAAAACTACGAAACTCCGACAACATAGGCATCTATCACAGGTTCATAGAAACTGAGCTAGACCCCGAATACGAGACCTTCGCTGAAGCCATACGGGTCAAGCATTATGTCAAGCACGAGTGCTGGATAAATACCTTAACTGACTTTTATATGGACAGTCTCATGAGCGATAAGAAAAAGAAGCCGATGACGAGAAAAGCAGTGCTTGAGCTGATAGGAACCACAGAAGATGAATTTAAAACCGTTGGAGCATCAATAGAGGATATGGCAAAGGTCTTTAAAGAGTATCGTATAACCGCTAGAATATTTGACTACATGGAGAACCTAATTTTTACCTACGACCCTCCTAAAAGAGACCATCATCATAAAACCTTCTATGCTTTAGTGAAAAACGACCATATTTATACTATAAATACAGATATAAAAGCATTGCAACGGCTGATGGCGGTAGAGAGAGAGCATAACATCAATGTTAAGGCTTCAAGTGCTTATCACATTAACGAGCGAGACGAACCAGTTGAATGTAGAATGATAGAGCACATAGACGACCTCCTCAAATACACAGAGAAGGAGGAATACACGATGATTTACAGCCACAACAACTTAGCCACGTTATACTACCAAAGCAGGGAAGCAGGATACGAGCCATACATCAAGTTTATGGCGGGAGTGATATCGGAACTGAATTTCAAGTTTAAGGTGAAGCTCACTAAAAGAAAGTATAAGGAAATCAAGTATAGGGTCAAAACGCAGAACCTAATCACCACATCCATGGACGGAAGTATAACGATAGAGAATGCCGAAGAGGATTTTCTGAGGGATGCTGAAGCAACATATAACAACATGTCAAAGGCGATGCACGAATTCAATCAGGAGCTGTTTAATCCACTGCACAAATCCTATTATAATGAAGCTGATAGGGAAATTTTCAGACAGTGTCACAGTATAGCACCTTCTGGAAACATCCTTCAGCTTCATGATAGTAGGGACGATATGCACATAGAGATTGATAGGAGTAAGGCTTACACTTGGGCATACAATCAGATTGTAGAAGTTCCCGTATTCAACGAGTTTGACATCTGGAAGCCTTATGATTATGATAAGCACGATTACAAGGAATTTGGGGTTTTGGGCCTTTTTCTCGTGAGGGCAGTTGATGAGGCACCGATGTTCTTCAATAAGCCCTATATGTTAATATACGGTAAGTTTTTAAAACACTTATCTGGGAAATGTCAGATTTTGTATTATAAACTCCCTTCTCACACATACAAGGTCAATTATAAAAACATCGTTGAGAAACTTTGGGAAACTAGTATATCAAACAAACTACATGAAGACACTAATATTAAGAAGCTCATAGCCAATGTAAATATAGGACTGTTGGAGAAGGGCACGAACAAAGCACAGAAAACCTTAGTCTTTGACACTCTGTCCGAAACGGTCTATCATCAGAGCCTGTTCGGTGGTAGGATAAACAAGGTGAGTGGATGGTATGACGACGAGATACTAAGAGAGATGACCGATGAAGATAAGAACCAATTAGAGGATGATGAGCTGAGACAGTATAGGATTATCAACGGTAAATATTATGATATTGAGAAGGTTGAGAAAGAAACGGAGAAAAAATACTACATGCTGACGGTCACAGCGAAAGCCGAACTGACCAACGGCTATAGATACATTAAGGAACTGCTACTGCAAATCCACAACTTCAGGATGTATGAGGATTATTGCAAACTAACACAAGCAGGAATAAAGGTTCATTATGTCAAGACCGATGCCTTTCTGATAGATACTAGCGACCTGTGGCGCGCTAAAAGACGGCTTGACTTCTCCAACGAGATAGGGGGCTGGAGAGTAGAGAAGGATAAGCAATACAGACCGCCAACCGACAATTACGAGATGAAGCCAAACGAGTTAGTTGAAATCCCGACATTTGAGAACGAACGGATAATGGTAGAGGACGAATGGAATGCCGATGCAATCTGCAAGCAAATAATAGAGAAGAACCCTGTAATAATAAAGGCTAAATATGCTGGAAGTGGAAAGAGCTATATAGGCGAGTATATGAAGAATTTAGGGTATAATGTCTTGTTTGTATGTCCTACGAACCAACTGCTACAAAACACACAAACTGACGCAACGACTAACAACAAATTCTTTGCTATACCCATGGAGAAGGGAGATAGAATGGAAACTTTTGACCACAGTCCCTATGACTGTATAGTATTTGATGAGGTAGGTATGGGAGGGATGTATGTATTAAAAAAAATAAGGGAGTTTGTTAATACACACTCCAAGGACAAAATCATCATAGCCACCGCGGACGGTAAGCAACTGCCACCAATAAAGGATATGACCAACACACGAGACCACGAGACCTACTTGAATGAATGCATCAACCAAATATTTAAACATAAAATATATCTTAAAATATCCAAGAGACTTAAGAAGAGGAGCGACAGAATAAAACTTAAGAGAATTTATGACGACATCTGGATACATAAACTACCAATTGAGCAGATTGTGGATAAATACTTTAAAACAACTGACGATATAATGGCATCTGAACACAACATAGCATACACGAATAAACGGTGCTTGTATGTATCAAACACGATTAGAAAAAATCTGAGCAAGAAGGATAGGTATGAAGTCGGTGAGTATATGATATGTAGGAAATATAAGAAGGATGGGGAGAGCACTTTTAATGTCAATTTTAAGTATCAGATTAAGAGCATCGGAGCCGATGGGGTAGTGCTACAGAACATACACACGAACAAATTATATCATACGAGCATAGCTACACTTAATGAGCATTTTAGGTATGCTTACTGCGCTACATGTCATTCGTCACAGGGTAGTTCAGTTGATAAGTCCATCACTATACATGAATGGCAGAAGCAACACTTAATAACGAGAGAGTGGCTTTATACGAGCATCACAAGGGCTACTGATATTAATAAAGTTATGTTTTACAAGTCTGAAGAAAAGGATGATGAATTAAACGAGGCTACATTAATGCGATATTTAGAGAACAAGGTTAAGCGCTACAAGATACAAGATTTAAAGGCAGGTAGGAATGTAGAAGATGCCGATTATATTAATGCTAAGTGGCTGTATGATAGGATTAATTCAAGGTGCAATAAATGCGGATGCGGGTTTGAATTTGATGTTAAGTGCGGGGAGTTGGTTAGTAATCTAACAGCCCAGCGCGTAAATAATGAGATGGCGCATGTTAAAGCTAATTGTATAGCCTATTGTCATTACTGTAACTGTAGCTCTAAATGAAGGTGAGAATATATAATATCTTGTTTATTATAATGAGTTCTAAACAAGATATTATTAGCGAAGTGTATTTTGATAGGAGCGGTTTCGGCAGTAGGGCGCGGACCTTACAAGAAGCAAGGAGGAAAGATAAAAGTATAACAGCAGATGATATCAATGAGTTTTTTAGGAAGAATGTAGAGCAAAAACGAAGACCACCAGGCAGAAACAGTTTTGTGGCTCCTCACTCGGCATACGAGTATCAAATAGACTTATTCTTTATTAATGATATGGAGGACCAAAAATTTAGAGTAGGAATGCTAACGATTGATGTGTTCGATAAGTTCATGCATGTTGTACCTATTAAGGGTAAAACAGAAGAAGATTTAGCCAGTGGTATTATAGAAAGCTTAAACAAGATGGGGAAGAAACCAAAGGTCGTTTATACCGATGATGAAGGAGCTCTGAGCAAGGAAGCAATACAAACATATTTCAAAGAGCAAAACATACAACACCACATAACAAGAGCACATCCCAACTTCAGTGAGAGGGCGATACGGACGTTTAAAGATTTGTTGTATCGGAGGGTTGAAGCAGATGAGAAAAAGGGGAAACAAAATATTCAGTGGATAGATTACATATTTGAAATTCTGCTGACCTACAATAATGTTATGAAACATTCCGCCACCGAAATGACACCAAAAGAGGCGAGAAAGCAATCAAATGAGCTAGAGGTTAAGTTGAATTTAGCCAAAAAGGCAAAGAAAAATAAGGTATATCCTGAGTTAGACAAAGGAGACGAGGTTAAAATATTCAGGAAAAGAAAGCCCAATGAAAAAGAACGCATAGGAAATTTCTCAAAGAACGTATATACAGTAGAAAAAATAGAGGAGGAATTAGGGCAAAAATATTATTATGTGGAAGGTATGAGCAGAGGCTATTTACGTTTTGAGTTGTTGAAGGTGTAAAAAGGTAATTAAAGGTATATTCGGTTATACAACTAATGCCAGACTTCCAGAAAGGTAAAATATATGCTATTTGGGATAGTAATTATACGAAATGCTACATTGGTAGTACTGTTGAAGAACTATCAAAGCGAATGACGAAACACCGAGATAAATACAAACAATATTTATACAATAATGGAAATCTCACCACTGCATTCCATTTGTTTAACGAATTCGGGATGGAAAACTGCAAAATTGAATTACTGGAAATGTACCCATGTCAGAATAGAACAGAACTTGAAGCGCGAGAGGGTTACCACATCCGAAACACAACATGTGTGAATAGAAAAATTATGGGTAGAACCAAAAAACAACACTATTATGATACAATAGAACATAGCAAGGCACAAAAAAAAGAATACCGAGAGAGAACAAAGGAACACAAACATGAGGTAGATAAGAAGTATAGAGAAGACCACAAAGAAACCCTTACAATGAAATTACAAGAGAAAAGGCTATGTGAATGTGGATGTTATGTATCCACGCGGAATATGGCTTCACATAAGAGAACTGCCAAGCATCAAGAGTTACTAAGCAAATAATTAATACAATATGACCTTAAATATTTGTATTAATTATGTTTATCTTTATTTTGTTTATTCATTTTTTCTTTTTACTTGTTTTCTCTTGCGTTTGCTTCTGAGCAAACTCTAGGAGTTTATGGGCAAACTCTAGGAGTTTGTGGGCAAACTCTAGGAGTTTATGGGCAAACTCTAGGAGTTTATGGGCAAACTCTAGGAGTTTGTGGGCAAACTCTAGGAGTTTATGGGCAAACTCTAGGAGTTTATGGGCAAACTCTGGGAGTTTATGGGCAAACTCCGGGAGTTTATGGGCAAACTCTAGGAGTTTATGGGCAAACTCTAGGAGTTGGGGGTTTGAAAGCTAACCCTTCGGGGTTTGAAAGCTAACCCTTAGGGGTTTGAAAGCTAACCCTTAGGGGTTTGAAAGCTAACCCTTAGGGGTTTGAAAGCTAACCCTTAGGGGTTTGAAAGCTAACCCTAGGGGGTTTAATCCTCACGGGTTTGAACCATTCAAGGAAGAAAGCATTTAAAGAAATAACAGGTATATATACTAGTGTGAAAATGAGTGATACAGAAAGCGCTACCAGTTCTGATATTCCCAAACATTGTTGTAAGGATGATTTAATGAATAGTCTGAATTATGTAATGTCAATTGTTAATAACTGCCAAGAATGTAAGAAAATGCGACTGGGATTAAAAAAACAACTCAAGATTAATTTAAATGATAATACAATTGCTTCTGTGTGTAATTTCTTTTCATGTTCAAAGTGCATTAAAATAACCTCTGTAATTGGAAATTGTATTGATTGGAAATACTATTCATTAATGGAAATTCAAACATATTATTTTATTAAGTTTAATCCATTTCCTTCTTATGAGTTTATCACAAATGAAATATTGAAGGGATTAATTACATATACTGAGTTTCAACATAAGAAGTTGAAATGGTTGTATGATAATTTAGATAATGCTGATATGTTTTTTGATTTTAAGCATTTATATTATCGTAAAAACCCCCATATATTAAATGCATACTATAACATACTGAAAGAAGTCATTTTTTATATTATGGATAATAACCACGGAAGTATTGTTGAAACTCACCACTATTTATATGATTGCGATTTTGGTTTTTCTCTATTAAATATCATTAATGAATATTGGTTTAATACCGATAGTGATAGTGATAATGATAGTGATAGTGATAGTGATGGTGGTAGTGTGTATGAATATGAATGATTAATACAATAATATCTCAAAAATATTGTATTAATTATTTACAAAACTCCTAAAAACCATATTTTTACTACCATGACACTGAGTTTTTCCAAAATCGGGGCTTGATTTTGTAGGGCATCGGGCACGAGTAGGGAGGGCATCGGGCGGGAGTAGGGAGGGCATCGGGCGCGATGCTGTAGGGCATCGGGCCGGATGCTCTAGGGCATTGGGCCGGATGCTCTAGGGCATCGGGCCGGATGCTCTAGGGCATTGGGCCGGATGCTCTAGGGCATTGGGCTGGATGCTGTAGGGCATTGGGCCGGATGCTCTAGGGCATGGGGCTGGATGCTGTAGGGCATCGGGCCGGATGCTCTACTGGATTTTTTTAAATCATTCAGCCCTCAATCAAATTCGCAGTATGATGCGGAGAATGAGAAGTATTTTTAATTTATATCAAGGAAACAGTAATTGATACAATCTATTCTAAAATAAATTGATAAACAGATTTTGTTAATATTCCTTTATATTAACAAAACCTTGTATCATCTACTGCTCCAAGCCCCGAACACGAAGTTTCGTGTAGCATACGCGAACCACCCAAAATACCCTAAATTCTATCAACCCCCTCACGCCCATCGGGAAGATTACAATACATTATTGAATAATTTTGATAAAATGAATGAACCCCATCACGCCCATTGGAAAGATACGATTTTAGATAATTTTCCGGAAGAATTTTTATAAATGAAAGACCCGCTAATAATCAACGATAAAATTTAAGAAATTTGAGGAAAATTTAAAACGAGTGAGGCTAAACGATTTAAAAACGAATAAGGAGGATTGAAAAGAAAAAACGAATAAGACGAGATATAAATGAAAATGAATAAGGCTATATGACAAGATTTGATAGATTTTAAATTCGCTAAGATACAACAATATTTTTTGAGAAAAAATGTATTTTCAAAAAATGATGGAAAAATTGAGAAAAAATAGATTTGGAAAATGGATAAGGTGCGATGCGTGTTTTTGGTGAAAAATGTGATAATGAAGAAGGCTATGAGTTAGGATGTGTGAAACATGAGTGAAAAATGATGTATGGGCGTGGGGGGGGGTGTATGGATTGTTCCTATCTTCCAAGGGGCATGACCATTGCTAACTAAATCTGGGTCCGACCGGCACAGGTGGGTTTTCGAGATGCAAACTGCTGAGCCCGTGGAGGAAATCCTATTAAAAGTAAAGAGAGAAGGAGGAATTTTCTCTGGATTTCGCGAAATTCTGGGTCCGACCGGCACAGGTGGGTTTTGGAGATGCAAACTCCCGATTTCGCGTAAAATTAGTAAAATAGTAAAATAGTAAAATAGTAAAATAGTAAAATAGTAAAATCCGGGTCCGACCGGCACAGGTGGGTTTTCGAGATGCAAACTGCTGAGCCCGTGGAGGAAATCCTATTAACAGTAAAAAGAGAAGGAGGAATTTTCTCTGGATAATAGAATCCTGGTCCGACATGCAAGGTTGGGTTTTCGAGATGCAAACGGCTTGGTGCCATGCATCTCGGGCGCGCGCTTTGCATCTCGAAAACCCAACCTTGCATGTCGGACGCCGCAGTCCCCTGGGTCCCACGTGACTCTGCCATGTCATTCCTAGTAACTCCTAGTAAGTATCCGGCCCGAGCATCTACCAGACCTTTGTCCAAAGGCCATTGAAAAACTCCAGGGCTTCAGGCTTGTTGTTTAGCATGATTTCTTGAGACAGCCAGATGAACAGCCGCCTTGAGAGGTGCCGGCCAACTGCACCATCTGGCTCCTCTCCGCAAAAGGCTGCTTGATGGCCATCTTTGTGGGCTGCTTTTTTTCATGCTTCCTGTCTCAACACGCTTCTTCGCACCTGTGTCGAGGCTCTGATGTTCTGCGCTGCCCCATGCAGGGCGTGGCCAACATCACCAGAGTTCTTGGTGGGCCCTGGAGGACACTATGGAAGCAGCTGCGTGTGTGCGTGTGCATCCAGATTGATGAGTCTTGTGCAGGAGCCTTGCCAGCGAGGCACGGCGCTCACGTGGGCGTAAGCAATGTAAGGGGCAAAAGGTGTTGCGAGTTTCCCGGATGGCAGGGGCCGTGGGCATTACGCACATCCAGCACGGGCTTTGAGGAGCCTGGTGAGGATGTTGTGCACTTGCAGCCACGGTGTGACCACAAGACGTGCGAGCCTTGCCACATCTCAGCACCAAGTCCAAAGTGCTACACGCCAGAAGTGACCACAACCAGTGACCCTCATAGGCCAACAACGTTTCAGACGCCCACCGTCTTCAATTTGCGCATATCAGAGTCGCCCAGGAACTGGTTCCACGGAGGAGTTTCGATGTTGGACGTGTTGATGGCTTTGTAACGTGGCCGATGCTCAGCTCAAGCTTCCGACTGCAGAGACCAAAGATCAGCTCAGCAAAGCAGTTGCCTCCAAGGACTCAGCGGTCATGGATCTTCACTTTCGTGGGAGAGGAGGACCGAAAGCCATCCAAAGCTGTAGGCCATGCTGCTTAAAGGCTTAAAGGTTAAACTGTCGAAAACTTTTTGAAAATCCTTAACATGTTCAAAGCTCGGCTTCCATTTGTTAAAATCCAAAGGCCCTTCAACAATCCCTATTCAGATTTTAATCTTTTGAAACACATGTTCTAGGAATCCTATTAGAAATCTGTTTAAAATATGTGGCAGCCTATGAAAATAATAGAAGCTGTGTGAGGAAATCCTACTATGACTACTACAGTAGTCTTTTTTAAAATTCTTGAAAGAAATCCTATTACAAACCTAGGACTTCCTGTTAACATTAATGGGAATCCGGGGTCCTGGAACTGTCAAACATTGAAAATCTCGAAAATCTTTAGTTTAATTTTCAAAGCCCTTAAATTTTGAGGGTACGGCTTTCAAAGTGTAAATGCTTGTAAAGGCCCGTTAAAACCGCTCCTTAAAGTTTTACCAGCTTGATGCAAACAAAGAGAACCGTTAAGTTGCGCATAAAGGTCCTACGTACATTTGAGTATACGGGCGCTGGGGGTCGAAGCACGCGCTAAAGAAGCGGCGAGCCGCGAAGCTGCACAGCGTCTCTGATCGCGTCTTAAGCGTCTCGAGCGCCTCCTTTACGGTGCACCAGCTCGAGCCGCATACCACGTCTCAAGTGTGTCAGGCGTCTCAAGCGCCTGTGGCATCTCAAGCGTCTCAGGCTTCTCAAGTGTCTCTTGGCATATCACGCGAAATCCATTCAACAACGCACCAGGGGGTTAAACGCCATAACTCGGCTAACTCCCATGGCTAGTGCTTCCCGAGTGTCTCAAATGTCTTAGTGACAATGTTGAGGCCCTTGCTCCCCAAACGAAAAGTCAGACAGAGAGAGAGAGAGAGAGAGAGAGAGGTGGAAGCAAGGAAGGAAGAGAGAGAGAGAGAGAGAGGTGGAGCACGCCCCTTCGGGGACCATGTGCAGAGGAAGGAAGGAAGAGGCGAGAGAGAGAGAGAGAGAGAGAGAGAGCTCTTTCCCACTCCTACCCACCCCCACGAAAAGCGTGGGGGGTGCAACAGACAAACCTTCGGACGGAGAGAGAGAGAGAGAGCTCTTTCCCACTGTTCACACCAACAGACTCGGTTTCGTGGGACCAAGTGCACCGGAAGGAAGGAAAGCGAGTGAGAGCGCCCTCAGGAGCCCCTGCATGGATTTCGTTTGGATGCCGATGCGGGGTCGGTGAAGTTCATTGATTTGGAGCTTCCCAGGCTCGCAGCTTGCACACACCTGTGGCTTCTCCGTTTATGTCTTCAGCCCAGCTTGAGGCTCTCAATAGGCGAGCGATGGCTGGGCGGCTGTGTGATGAGTGAAACGTTGTCCTGTCCTCAGCTAACGGGCGTGTTGGCATTGAGTGCACAATCTTAGTAGTTGCATGCAGGTACCTTCTTTACCTTGACACTCTTGGCCAAAGGTCCATGCCAAGCACCCTGCCAAAATTAATACTCGATTGCAGCCTCGGCTCACCTTCGCTGAATACATCTGAGGAGCCGGCATTCGACGAACAAGTCTCGAGCACGCCCAGAGAATGAGCTTCGGGCCCTGAAAGAGGCAACACTATGTCACTATGCTCTAGGCCACTGCTCCGGCGCTAGCTTCTATTCGTCTCAGGCCAGTTTAAGCTTGTGCCAGACTCGACAATGCTGCCTCGAGCTCTGTGAAGCCCTGCTTGTTTCCGAAAGATGCTGACTCAAATGGCATCTGCACAGAGGCTTGGTTAGAGGCGAACGCACTCCGAGGCGTGAACTCATGGTGCAAAACGCGCCATGCAGAATTCTGGTGTAGAGGTCGTTGTGCACAACCATCCTTGTAGAGTTCGGCCGCTCGTTGCCGGTGGGTTGATCGAGTTTGGGCTCACTATAGGCAGCCCCCCGAAACTATCTAGGCTTTGCGCGGGTGGTCCTAGTGACCTAGTGCTCGCCCACCTCTGCAGGTCAAAGACTTCAGAGCATGAGCTGCCTCTCCTGCCGAGGCCCATGATGCCGACGTACCTCCCTCCGCCGGTTCCTGGACCACCTCCTCCAAAGCTTGAGAGGCAAGGATCTCTGATCGCTGAAGGATCCATTGAAGACTTTTTTGCCCAGATCCCCACGATCACACCATGAAAAGTCGAAGTTCGGACGTCGGATTTTGGATGATTTTGGGATCATCTTGAGGGAGAGTCTTTATAATCTTTCCCCGCAGTTGGCCTACAAAATTCAGATCCCGCCCGGGAAAACATCGTTCCAAGCTGATGACCTGAAGGCGGTCCGAGGAACTTTGCCTGGAGGACTTTCTCGGGGACTGGTCCCTTGGCCAGCTTTCTTAAAGCCTTTTTGGACATGAGGGTGCAAGGCGATCGAGCATGTAAGATATTCAGGTGAATGTTTGGGTTTTTTTTTCTGAGCCTGGTTATTAAGCACAGAACCCGCTGGAAGCATTCGAAGATCGAGTTCCTTTTCGGCCTCTTTCCATCATTGTCACTCTTCGGGGCACTCTGGTGCCAAGATGCATGTGTAAACAGCTGCGGCATCCATGGCATCCTTGTTTGATATGCTTTGACGCGCTTCGCAAAATCCAGCGCTTCGTGGAGAGACTGATCATGGCAGCACCCGCATGGAGGCACGACACCATGGGCAACAAAGTCTCCGTGGAATGGTGCGGCTGGCAGGTTTGCAATTATGTGAAGGGGTGAGGGCTTCGGGGAGGGGGAAAGCAAAAGCCACAGCACAGAATTTGGCTGCACCTTCTTTTCTGCAGGGAAACAAGATATCTGGAGCCTTGCTCGTGGCATGTCAGGGCCCGCAACACGAGCCGTGGCCAGCTGGATGTTGCCTTGTCCAAGAGAGGCTCCCCACATTCTGCGCGGGCACAGAAGCGACCCGGGGAACTCGGCTATACCCGGCTGCCTCAGTAACCCAGAAGCGTACTGCTCCACTCTCGACTGAATGATGCTCCTCTTCACTGCTGCCTATACTTGCCAGCATCTAAATGCTGAGGTTGCATCTCTAAAGATTCGCTTCCGTTGCGTTGTGTCGCGCGGGAGCCACGGGAGGTCGTGATCCTATCCGCTTGAATGTCAAGCAGCACGGCTGGGGCCTGTGGCAGAACCAGTGCAGACCGACCTTGCACTGCCTGCTGTGACGACTATGCTTTGTTCGTTGCGTTTGCGGAGAAGGCAGCGGGCGGTTCTCCTGCGGGCATTATCAGCTCGAGGCAGGGCCTTCCTTCAGAACAGTTCACAACACCTTAGCAGCTACCCTCCTGCCTGCCAGGATAGGACAAGCAGTCCGTACAAGATCGAAATTCCGGCATGTTTTTAAGGACACACGCGATCTTAGACTCAACTGTGGCTGTGTGGCACTCCGATGACTCCCACGCGCAGCAGGTTTGGGTGGACAACCGGCACAAGGGCAAGCAGTCGATCTGGGAGCGATGAACAGAGTGGCTTGGAGCCACAAGAGTCGAGGTTACTCGCAAGGGCTCCAACATGCTCCAACATGCTCCAACATGCTTCCAATGACTTCAATGTACTGCGCCGGCAGTGGGGCAACTTTCGCTTGGGGCCACACAGCCTAAGCCTTCCGAAGCTATGCGATGATCTGCCATGATCTGCCATGCCCAGCTCCCATCCCCGTTCAGGACAGCGGCTAGCAGCTGCGCTGTTGCGGCCGTGCGACCTCGAGTTCAAAAGTCGGATTGCGCCCGTGTGATTATAGTCCCTTTTGAGCGACCGTCAAAATTACTGGCAAGTACTTGTATATTGGATACTACTGTGCGCTTGGGCAGCTTCTGATCTGCAGAACGGTAGGGCCCGGTAGGGGACGCCCCAAAACAACTAGCTAATAATAATTATGCAGATTTCATTGTTCATGAAAAGTAGCGTTTGTCCTGCAGAAGAATGGCGGACCAAAGAGAACGACAACCCCGAAATCCAGGACCCTCAGATTCCCAGATTCTGAGAAGCGCAACAATCACGGCTCTGGCGTCAAGCAATATAGACATGGGCAGGACCCTGCACTGGCTTTGGGCAGCTTTGTGTACCTTTTGGGGCTCAAGCTGCTGACCCGATTGAACGGAGATGTGAAGAAGGAAGAAGTGAGGTAGCCAATCCACAAAGCTGCCGGCAACTTGCATCTCACAGGGGATCTTTCACTGCTCGTGGTGTTGGGCCTTGCGGGCCTCACATGGAGCCCATGGCGCAGGGAACACGAGGCAAGTCCGGCTGCAAGGTTTCGTGCCGCTTCTGGCATCTGGAGGGTCGCGCTCCGCGCTGTTTTTGGTTGCGTTGCCGTGTCATGTTGTTGTTGTTGTTGCTGTAGTAGTGCTTCCACTATGCTACGCCGTGCTGCTTCAGGAGAAGCTGCCTGGCTCAGAGCTGTAAGTATACTCCTCGTGACAACTAGTCGCCCTAGCCCAAGCATGTCGATCCCGACGCGGAAGTTCGCCTTCATCTTTCCCATGGCCTCCGGGCACATCAACCCATCCCTGCCAGTCGCACGTGCCTTGGTGGAGGAAGGCCACGAAGTGTCGTACTTGTGCAGGGAGCAGATGAAGGAGGCAATTGAGGACACAGGTGCCATTTTCCACTCAGAAGTCGAGGCCCTGCCCGAGATGTACGAGGGCAGAAATGTCGACATATTCGGGTGCTTGACGGACCTGCAGAAGGAATATGGCTTGGAATCTGAGCCCCTGTTCATCGCCATGTTCAAGATTCGGGAAATCATGCAAGAATTGATGCTGCCTGGTATCCTCCGCTGGCTTCGAAAAGTAAAGGCTGATGTGGTTGTCATTTGCCCTTTAATGAACAAGGAGGCCTGTTGGGGAGCCCAGCTTCTCGGCATCCCCTGCGTTGGCATCCTGACAACAGCAGGGCCGGGAAGCTTGCGGGTCTCGATGGTGGAATGGTTGGAGAAGATGGGCTACACCCCTGAGCGGTGCCTGGAGGAGCGCTTGACAATGCTTGACAGCTTGGCCAAAGGCTGGAGTAACACAAAAGCACTGCCTGTTGTTTGCCCCTGAGGAGCGTCGCGCCTATCAGCCCCTTCTTGACGCCATCGAGCGCTTGCGGAACACGTATGGGCTGGAGATCACGATTGACGAGGAAATGTCGCCACTTGGCGTCTCGGTGGTCGCGAAGCAGTCTGCGCTGACGCTGGTCACAACCGTCGAGCTCCTGGCAGACCCCTTGGCACCTGATCTGCAGGAGGTGTATGAGGCAGCCCAGACGGAGTTTGTCTACGTCGGGCCTCTTTTGGACAAGGTTGGAGCCAAGCGAGCGGCGGGACACAAGTTCGCGAAAGCTTCAGAGGAGCCGAAGGTCTCTGAGCCTGCTGACCCTGCTGACCCTGCACAGCCTGCAGATCCACTGGCCTTGCTTGTCAAGGCTCGTGAAGCTGGTCGACAGGTTGTCTTTGCGAGCATGGGGACCGTGATTACAGGGGACGGTCCAGAAGTTGGCTGGAGACACAACATGCCGCCTGGACGATCGTCAGTATCGCTAGACTCCGCTGTTGTCCTGAGAAGCACTCACGGAAATAATTTTAACGCTACGCGACCCGCCTCGGCCCGGCCCAGCGCATCCGCGTGAGGGTTCCGGGTTTATGGTTTATGGTCTGGGGTTTAGGGTTGAGGGTTAGTTTAGGATTGAGGGCTTAGGGCGCAAGGTTCTTGCTTTGGGGTTTAGGTTTTTTTTGGGTTTAGGGTTCAAGAGACGGTTCGGCTTGGATTGATCGTAGGGTTGAGCCAGGCCCCTCAGGGGGGGGTAGGGGTGGGGGGGAAGGGGTGCAGAAGAGAAAGGGGGGGGGGAGCTAAGATTGAAGGTTTCGGGTTTTGGTTACTCTTTGCTCGTCCCGGAGTTGAGCCTCGAAAACCGGGGGGCGAGTTGGGGGGGCGGGGGTGGGAGGGGGGGGGGGGGGTGGGGGGGTGGGGGGGTGGGGGGGGTGGGGGGGGGTGGGAGGGGTGGGGGAAAGGGGGGGGGGGCCCTGCTGGGAGGGGCTTCAACTGCCTCTGGTCCTGGCGAACCGTCCGCTTGCGGACCCCGGTTTCCCAGGGGGGGTACCCATTTGAGGCAAAAAAAGGGTCCAAAAAGTGGACCTCCAACCGAACCTCGGCGGATTTGCGGCCGTGCTCACACCAGTGAGCCTCCGGCCCTCAAGCCAGCGCGTCGGAGCAGGAAAACTCCGCCTTTCACAAACACCTTATGTGAGCAAGCGCCAAAACCCCCAGCCATTCAATTAAGCAAGGGGTGGACACGAATGCCCAAAACCCTGTAAAACGATGGGAACACTTGAAAAGCGACACCCCTAGGTTATGAACCATTGGGTGTGCTATAGCGACACCTACAAACATCAAGCCCCTCCATTAGCACCTCCAGCCCAGCCGCTCAGTGGCTTTTGGGGGAGGGACTAAAGGGGGGGGGTGGGGGGGGGGGGGGGGGAAGGGGGGGGTGGGGGGGGGGTAAAAGGTCAGGAGGGGGGGTAGGGGGGGGGGGGTGGGGGGTAGGGGGGGGGGGGGGGGTAGGGGGGTAGGGGGGGGGGGGAAAGGGGTGGGGGTGGGGGGGGTGAAAAAGGGGGGGGGCCTTGCTGGGAAGGGCCGCAACTGCCGGCGAACCATCCGCTTGCGGACCCTGCTCACCTAGGGGGGGTTTGAGGCAAAAAAAGGGGTCCGAAAAAGGGCTTTGGGCTTGGGGAGGATTTGGAGGGGGGTGCCTGTTCTGACTACCTATACACCTTCGGCCCGAGGCCTCGGCGGATTTTGCAGAGCCAAGGTCAGTCGATGGGGTTCCTCAGGGATTGACTGGCAAAGAGCTTTGCCAAGCAGCCTGGGGTGGCCTTTTCGATGCCTTTGGCGCCCACAGCGCCGATGAGGGTCCACTGCTGTTGGTGTCCCTCGGGCCTCAGGCTGATGCGCTGGAGAACCTCTCACCTCCGGCGAACGCCTTCTGCTTGCCAGTCATGCCGCAAGTGGACATCCTGAAAGCGGGCGTGGACCTCTTTCTGACGCCCCTCGTCCAAGACCTAAACCTACATTGTCCCTACAGCTCTCCGCACTCTGCACGCTTCTCTAGGGGTGGGCACTCCAGGGATAGTAGGCCGTCAAGGATAATCAGGGATCGGCAGCCTCGACCAGGCGGGACACCATGGTTGACTTGGAATCTAGCACCCCCACACCGAGGGGGCAACAACGGAGAAGCCATAAAGACTAGCAGCGACTAGCACGTGAGGGGACGGACACAGGTACGAAGAGGAAACGGGGCAAAGCGCAGTAACCAAGACGGGCTTAGAAGGCTTGGCAGAGCCACCTTCGAGAGAGAGATGCAATTTTCGTTTGTTTCGTATGGAATCGTGTAAAGACTGGCCGCGGGTCTGCAAATGTCGAAGGCACGGTGGCCAGAACAGTTTCATGGAGTCGCTGAGCACCGGCGTCCCCGTGGTCGTTTGCCCAGGCTTCGCAGACCAGCCCGTCAACGCGAAGAAAGCTGTCCAGCTGGGTGTCGGCTTGCAGATCGAGCGCCCTTTGTGTGACCTGAGTGAAGCGCCACAAGTGGCTGCCAAGTATCGGCAAGATGTCATGGCAGCTCTCGAATCGGTGTACACAAACCCAGATTTCAAGGCCAAAGCTGGGGAGTGCGCATCGCAGATGCAATCTGCAGGCGCCAGGGTTGACTTCATGAAGCCTTATGAAGCGTGCCACACGCGGTTTTCCCAGGTGACCTCTGCTGAGTCTGTACTCCTTATCCCCACTAGATGCCATCAACTCATGTGTCACGCGCGACCAGCATTGCCTGAGGTGGAGTCCGGAGAGCCGCTGATCTCATTCTCCAAGTGGCAAATTCCGCAGCGGTGCGGAGCAGCAAGCTTGGCGGCGCTTAGCTGCGGGCTGTCTCCATCCAGCTCTGAGTGCAGGTGGCATGGCCTTCTCTGCGATCTCTGCTATTCTCTCTACTTGTATAGGTGTGCCAGAGTCATCCAGAGTCCAGTTCATCACAAAGGTTGGGATCAGCAGGGTGCAGCACCGACTAGTAATTCAGTAGCCCTTGGTGCCCCTTTGATCTAGCGATGGGGCCTGGGTGGTTTACCGCTGGGTGCACTGACGGTCGTTTCAGCAGGGGGCTGAAGTACAGTTTCATGGTCCTGCATGCTGTGCGCTATCGTTGGCATGATGTCACCTGATCGTGATAGAATTTGTCGCAGCATCCGACACCTCAGTACTCCTAGTCGCTTTTGTGTTGCGATGCCAAGATGATGCGAAGACCGTCTCAAGACCCAAGCAGCCCGCAATTCGAGGCTCCAACGCGAGCAGCATGCGATTTGCAAGGGGATTTATGCTTTGTAAAGCTCTGGCGGCTCGTCGGAAGCTTCTGCAGAGCAGTGCCCCGCACCACATCGCACGGCAGGCGAGTAGGAGATCTGCATCGTTGCAGAGCTGGTTCCGCTCCCCTGCCTTGCGACCATGCGCGCGCGCGCACAGGCTGAAAAACAAGTCCCAGGCCTAACCTGCAAACTACTTCGCGGCGCGTTTTTGCATTTGCAGTGAGGGTGCGAACTCTTTGTTGTGAGGGTGTCATCGGGGCCTCCGTCGAAGCCTGGGGCCGTTGCGGGTGGCCGCCAATGCCCTCAGCCAGCATGTGGGGAACCGAGGAGCCATAGCCGCCAGAGGTCGCCAGAGCCATTGAGCAGCTTTTAGCACTTCGCAACGGCTTCGTTGACCATCATGACATGTGATGACAAAGGCCGTGGTGTCCTGGATCGTGGGGAGTCTCTGAATGGAAGGAGACAGAAAGCAAGGAGGTGTGCCAAGCGTGCCAAGCAGAATACAATATGCTGCATAAATGAAGGCTATATATCATGCTTACATCATGCAATAAAACTGTGGCTGTATGTGCCAAAAAAAGGTGTGAGCCCTCTTGCTGCTTGCGTCATGCTCCTCCCTTTATCCGGTTCGGCATCAGCTTTGTGTACCTTTTGGGGCTCAAGCTGCTGACCCGATTGAACGGAGATGTGAAGAAGGAAGAAGTGAGGTAGCCAATCCACAAAGCTGCCGGCAACTTGCATCTCACAGGGGATCTTTCACTGCTCGTGGTGTTGGGCCTTGCGGGCCTCACATGGAGCCCATGGCGCAGGGAACACGAGGCAAGTCCGGCTGCAAGGTTTCGTGCCGCTTCTGGCATCTGGAGGGTCGCGCTCCGCGCTGTTTTTGGTTGCGTTGCCGTGTCATGTTGTTGTTGTTGTTGTTGCTGTAGTAGTGCTTCCACTATGCTACGCCGTGCTGCTTCAGGAGAAGCTGCCTGGCTCAGAGCTGTAAGTATACTCCTCGTGACAACTAGTCGCCCTAGCCCAAGCATGTCGATCCCGACGCGGAAGTTTGCCTTCATCTTTCCCATGGCCTCCGGGCACATCAACCCATCCCTGCCAGTCGCACGTGCCTTGGTGGAGGAAGGCCACGAAGTGTCGTACTTGTGCAGGGAGCAGATGAAGGAGGCAATCGAGGACACAGGTGCCAATTTCCACTCAGAAGTCGAGGCTCTGCCCGAGATGTACGAGGGCAGAAATGTTGACCTCTTCGGGTGCTTGACGGACCTGCAGAAGGAATATGGCTTGGAGGCGGAGCCCCTGTTCGTCGCTATGTTCAAGCTTCGGGAAATCATGCAAGAGCTGATGCTGCCTGGTATCCTCCGCTGGCTTCGAAAAGTAAAGGCTGATGTGGTTGTCATTTGCCCTTTAATGAACAAGGAGGCCTGTTGGGGAGCGCAGCTTCTCGGCATCCCCTGCGTTGGCATCCTGACGACAGCAGGACCGGGAAGCTTGCGTTCCGCGACGGTGGAATGGTTGGGGAATATGGGCTACACCCCTGAGCGGTGCCTGGAGGAGAGCGCTTGACAATTCGTGACAGCTTGACCAAAGGCTGGAGTAACACAAAAAGCACTGCCTGTTGTTTGCCCCTGAGGAGCGTCGCGCCTATCAGCCCCTTCTTGATGCCATCGAGCGCTTGCGGAACACGTATGGACTGGAGATCACGATTGACGAGGAAATGTCGCCACTTGGCGTCTCGGTGGTCGCGAAGCAGTCTGCGCTGACGCTGGTCACAACCGTCGAGCTCCTGGCAGACCCTTTGGCACCGGAGGTGCAGGAGGTGTATGCCGCAGCCCAGACGGAGTTTGCCTACGTTGGGCCTCTTTTGGACAAGGCCGGGGCCAAGCGAGCGGCGGGGCACAAGTTTTCGAAGGCTTCGGAGCCAGAGCCGAAAGTCTCTGAGCCTGCTGACCCTGCTGACCCTGCACAGCCTGCAGATCCACTGACCTTGCTTGTCAAGGCTCATGAAGCTGGTCGACAGGTTGTCTTTGCAAGCATGGGGACAGTGATTACAGGGGACAGTCCAGAAATTGGCTGGAGACACAACATGCCGCCTGGACGATCGTCAGTATCGCTACACTCCGCTGTTGAAGTTGTCAAACCTGAGAGAAGCACTCACGGAAATACTTTTGCAAAGCCGAGGTCAGTCGATGGGGTTCCTCAGGGATTGACTGGCAAAGAGCTTTGCCAAGCAGCCTGGCGTGGCCTTTTCGATGCCTTTGGCGCCGACAGCGCCGACGAGGGTCCACTGCTGTTGGTGTCCCTCGGGCCTCAGGCGGATGCGCTGGAGAACCTCGCACCTCCTGCAAACGCCGAACGCCGTCTGCTTGCCAGTTATGCCGCAAGTGGACATCCTGAAAGCAGGCGTGGACCTCTTTCTGACGCCCCTCGTCCAAGACCTAAAATCCACATTGTTCCCCACCCGACAAGTAGGGAAACTAGATTTTAAGGAGAAAGTGGCACGCATCATGTGACGCGACGCAGCCAGGACCAGCACAGATCCAGGATAGTACAACGACAGCAGGTAGGACAGGGAGGCTCAGGTGGCCAACTGTATGGACATGTCGCCACACTTTAAGCAGGTCACGGAGGCTCAGGCAGGCAACTGTACCGAAATGTCGCCCGATGTTGCCTTGCTAAGCAGGCCAGGAAAGCCGAGGAGCGAAATGTCGCTTCCATACGGGGTTTGATCTAGATTAGGGTCGGCATGTCGTCATACCTTCAAGAGGCTCCCCAATCTTGTAGAGTTGACGTTTGAAGAACAGAGTGGGGATTTTCGAAGTGAGATTTTGCATCGATCCCCACCATACGGCTACCTGATCTGGGAGCCCATCCTGCCGTTCAGGTTTTACTCTCCACGGGATTCGATTCTCTGGGGGTGTGCGGTGTGCACTCCAAGAATACTGGGGGTTGGCACTCTAGGGATTCTGGGGCTGCTCGACGGCACAGTCTGTCCAGGATACTTGGCAGGGGTGTCCCAAAAGCGGGAAACAGTCCACGGACTCTCAACTCTCTGCGGCCAAGGGTGCTCGGCGGGACTCTCTGCAGGCTTCTCCGGAGTTTGGCCGGGATTCGATCCTCACCGGGCACGACTACGGGCTTCTCTGACCATGGTCCCAGGGGATAATTACTCGCATACGGGCAACTCGCTCAGGGCACCGGGCGGGATGCCAGGCGCCGAGGAGCATGGTTGACTTGGACTCTGGCAACCCCACGCCGAAGACAACGAAAAAACCACGAAGACTAGCAGCGACAAGCAAAAGTGAAGGGACGGACAGAGGTACGAGGAGGAAACGGGGCAAAGCGTAGCAACCAAGACGGGCTTAGAAGGCTGAGCAGAGCCACCTTCGAGAGATGCAATTTTCGTTTGTTTCTTTCAGAATCGTGTAAAGACTGGCCGCGGGTCTGCAAGTCATGTCGAAGGCATGGTGGCCAGAACAGTTTTATGGAGTCGCTGAGCACCGGCGTCCCCGTGGTCGTCTGCCCAGGCTTCGCAGACCAGCCCGTCAACGCGAAGAAAGCTGTCCAGCTGGGCGTCGGCTTGCAGATCGAGCGCCCTTTGTGCCACCTGAGTGAAGCGCCACAGGTGGCCGCCAAGTATCGGCAAGATGTCATGGCAGCTCTCGAATCGGTGTACACAAACCCAGATTTCAAGGCCAAAGCTGGGGAGTGCGCATCGCAGATGCAATCTGCAGGCGCCAGGGTTGACTTGCATGAAGCCTTATGAAGCGTGCCACACGCGGTTTTCCCAGGTGACCTCTGCTGAGTCTGTACTCCTTATCCCCACTATAGATGCCATCAACTCATGTGTCACGCGCGACCAGCATTGCCTGAGGTGGAGTCCGGAGAGCCGCTGATCTCATTCTCCAAGTGGCAAATTCCGCAGCGGTGCGGAGCAGCAAGCTTGGCGGCGCTTAGCTGCGGGCTGTCTCCATCCAGCTCTGAGTGCAGGTGGCATGGCCTTCTCTGCGATCTCTGCTATTCTCTCTACTTGTATAGGTGTGCCAGAGTCATCCAGAGTCCAGTTCATCACAAAGGTTGGGATCAGCAGGGTGCAGCACCGACTAGTAATTCAGTAGCCCTTGGTGCCCCTTTGATCTAGCGATGGGGCCTGGGTGGTTTTCCGCTGGGTGCACTGACGGTCGTTTCAGCAGGCGACTGAAGTACAGTTTCATGGTCCTGCATGCTGCGTGCAATCGTTGGCATGATTTCACCTGATCGTGATAGAGTTTGTCGCAGCATCCGACACCTCAGTACTCCCAGATGCTTTTGTGTTGCGATGCCAAGATGATGCGAAGACTGTCTCAAGACCCAAGCAGCCCGCAATTCGAGGCTCCAACGGGAGCAGCATGCGATTTGCAAGGGGGATTTATGCTTTGTAAAGCTCTGACGGCTCGTTGGATGTTTCTGCAGAGCAGTGCCCCGCACCACATCGCACGGCCGGCGAGTAGGAGATCTGCATCTGTGCAGAGTTGCAGAGCCGGTTCCGCTCCCCTGCCGTGCGACCATGCGCGCGCGCGCACAGGGTGAAAAACAATTCCCAGGTCCTGCAGGACTACTTCGCTGTCGCCTCACCTCGAACTCTTTGTTGCAAGGGTGTCATCGGCCGTGGAAGGTGGCCGCCAAAGCCTCAGCTTTTCACACTTCGCAACGGCTTCGTTGACCATCATGACATGTGATGACAAAGGCCGTGGTGTCCTGGATCGTGGGGAGTCTCTGAATGGAAGGAGACAGAAAGCAAGGAGGTGTGCCAAGCGTGCCAAGCAGAATACAATATGCTGCATAAATGAAGGCTATATATCATGCTTACATCATGCAATAAAACTGTGGCTGTATGTGCCAAAAAAAGGTGTGAGCCCTCTTGCTGCTTGCGTCATGCTCCTCCCTTTATCCGGTTCGGCATCAGCTTTGTGTACCTTTTGGGGCTCAAGCTGCTGACCCGATTGAACGGAGATGTGAAGAAGGAAGAAGTGAGGTAGCCAATCCACAAAGCTGCCGGCAACTTGCATCTCACAGGGGATCTTTCACTGCTCGTGGTGTTGGGCCTTGCGGGCCTCACATGGAGCCCATGGCGCAGGGAACACGAGGCAAGTCCGGCTGCAAGGTTTCGTGCCGCTTCTGGCATCTGGAGGGTCGCGCTCCGCGCTGTTTTTGGTTGCGTTGCCGTGTCATGTTGTTGTTGTTGTTGTTGCTGTAGTAGTGCTTCCACTATGCTACGCCGTGCTGCTTCAGGAGAAGCTGCCTGGCTCAGAGCTGTAAGTATACTCCTCGTGACAACTAGTCGCCCTAGCCCAAGCATGTCGATCCCGACGCGGAAGTTTGCCTTCATCTTTCCCATGGCCTCCGGGCACATCAACCCATCCCTGCCAGTCGCACGTGCCTTGGTGGAGGAAGGCCACGAAGTGTCGTACTTGTGCAGGGAGCAGATGAAGGAGGCAATCGAGGACACAGGTGCCAATTTCCACTCAGAAGTCGAGGCTCTGCCCGAGATGTACGAGGGCAGAAATGTTGACCTCTTCGGGTGCTTGACGGACCTGCAGAAGGAATATGGCTTGGAGTCTGAGACCCTGTTCGTCGCTATGTTCAAGCTTCGGGAAATCATGCAAGAGCTGATGCTGCCTGGTATCCTCCGCTGGCTTCGAAAAGTAAAGGCTGATGTGGTTGTCATTTGCCCTTTAATGAACAAGGAGGCCTGTTGGGGAGCGCAGCTTCTCGGCATCCCCTGCGTTGGCATCCTGACGACAGCAGGACCGGGAAGCTTGCGTTCCGCGACGGTGGAGTGGTTGGGGAATATGGGCTACACCCCTGAGCGGTGCCTCGAGGAGAGTGCTTGACAATTCGTGACAGCTTGACCAAAGGCTGGAGTAACACAAAAAGCACTGCCTGTTGTTTGCCCCTGAGGAGCGTCGCGCCTATCAGCCCCTTCTTGATGCCATCGAGCGCTTGCGGAACACGTATGGACTGGAGATCACGATTGACGAGGAAATGTCGCCACTTGGCGTCTCGGTGGTCGCGAAGCAGTCTGCGCTGACGCTGGTCACAACCGTCGAGCTCCTGGCAGACCCCTTGGCACCGGAGGTGCAGGAGGTGTATGCCGCAGCCCAGACGGAGTTTGCCTACGTCGGGCCTCTTTTGGACAAGGCCGGGGCCAAGCGAGCGGCAGGGCACAAGTTTTCGAAGGCTTCGGAGCCAGAGCCGAAAGTCTCTGAGCCTGCTGAGCCTGCTGACCCTGCACAGCCTGCAGATCCACTGACCTTGCTTGTCAGGGCTCATGAAGCTGGTCGACAGGTTGTCTTTGCAAGCATGGGGACAGTGATTACAGGGGACAGTCCAGAAATTGGCTGGAGACACAACATGCCGCCTGGACGATCGTCAGTATCGCTACACTCCGCTGTTGAAGTTGTCAAACCTGAGAGAAGCACTCACGGAAATACTTTTGCAGAGCCGAGGTCAGTCGATGGGGTTCCTCAGGGATTGACTGGCAAAGAGCTTTGCCAAGCAGCCTGGCGTGGCCTTTTCGATGCCTTTGGCGCCGACAGCGCCGACGAGGGTCCACTGCTGTTGGTGTCCCTCGGGCCTCAGGCGGATGCGCTGGAGAACCTCTCACCTCCTGCAAACGCCGTCTGCTTGCCAGTTATGCCGCAAGTGGACATCCTGAAAGCGGGCGTGGACCTCTTTCTGACGCCCCTCGTCCAAGACCTAAATTCACAGACAAGTAGGGAAATGAGATTTTAGGGAGAAAGTGGCACGCATCATGTGACGCGACGCAGTCAGGACCAGCACAGATCCAGGATAGTGCAACGACAGCAGGTAGGACAGGGAGGCTCAGGTGGCCAACTGTATGGAAATGTCGCCACATGCCGTCACACGAAGCAGGTCACGGAGGCTCAGGCAGGCAACTGTACCGAAATGTCGCCACACTAAGCAGGTCAGGGAGCGTCAGAGAGTGCAGTTCACTAAGCACAGGGGAGGCTCAGGCGGGAAACTGTACCGAAGTAGTGTCGCCACACCAAACAGGCCACGGAGGCCCAGGCGGGCAACTGTACCGATGTGTCGCCTTACTAAGCAGGCCAGGGAGGCTCGGGGCTCGGGCGGGCGACTGTACCGAAATGTCGCCTTCTTCAGGCGGTGAACTGTACCGACATGTTGCCAGGCCCTGTACCGAAGTGTTGCCATACTAAGCAGGCCAGGAAGGCTCAAGCGGGCAACTATACCGAAATGTCCCCATACTGAGCAGGCCAGGGCGGCCGAGTTGTACCGATGTTGCTACGAGGAGCGAAATGTCGCTTCCGGACGGGGTTTGATCTAGATTGACGCTTGAACAACTGGGTGGGGATTTTCGAAGTGAGTGGTCTTGATGTAGCATTGACTGAGCGCCTGTGAGAGAGAGAGTGGTCTTGATGTGGGAGTGGGCTAGCCCACTCTCCACGAGATTCTCTGGGGGTGCACACTCCAAGGATACCCGGGTTGGCACTCCAGGGAGGGCTGCTCGGTGGCACTCTCTGTCCAAAACACTTGGCGGGGGTATCCCAAAAACTGTGACCTTTCTGGGACGCAGTCCAGGGACCATGCCTGGAGACTGGCGGGACTCTCTCCTCTCTGCGGCCAAGGATGCTCGGTGGGGCTCTCTGCAGGCTTCTCCGAAGTTTGGCCGGGATTCGATTCTCTGCGATTGGGCACTGCAGACTCCAAGGATACCGAACACGACTACGGGCTTCTCTGACCATGGTCCCAGGGGATAATTACTCGCATACGGGCAACTCGCTCAGGGCACCGGGCGGGACGCCAGGCGCCGAGGAGCCGATAGCAACCCCACGCCGAAGACAACGAAAAAACCACGAAGACTAGCAGCGACAAGCAAAAGTGAAGGGACGGACACAGGTACGAAGGGGAAACGGGGCAAAGCGCAGCAACCAAGACGGGCTTAGAAGGCTTAGCAGAGCCACCTTCGAGAAAGAGAGATGCAATTTTCGTTTGTTTCGTATGGAATCGTGTAAAGACTGGCCGCGGGTCTGCAAATGTCGAAGGCACGGTGGCCAGAACAGTTTCATGGAGTCGCTGAGCACCGGCGTCCCCGTGGTCGTTTGCCCAGGCTTCGGAGACCAGCCCGTCAACGCGAAGAAAGCTGTCCAGCTGGGTGTCGGCTTGCAGATCGAGCGCCCTTTGTGTGACCTGAGTGAAGCGCCACAGGTGGCTGCCAAGTATCGGCAAGATGTCATGGCAGCTCTCGAATCGGTGTACACAAACCCAGATTTCAAGGCCAAAGCTGGGGAGTGCGCATCGCAGATGCAATCTGCAGGCGCCAGGGTTGACTTCATGAAGCCTTATGAAGCGTGCCACACGCCGTTTTCCCAGGTGACCTCTGCTGAGTCTGTACTCCTTATCCCCACTAGATGCCATCAACTCATGTGTCACGCGCGACCAGCATTGCCTGAGGTGGAGTCCGGAGAGCCGCTGATCTCATTCTGCAAGTGGCAAATTCCGCAGCGGTGCGGAGCAGCAAGCTTGGCGGCGCTTAGCTGCGGGCTGTCTCCATCCAGCTCTGAGTGCAGGTGGCATGGCCTTCTCTGCGATCTCTGCTATTCTCTCTACTTGTATAGGTGTGCCAGAGTCATCCAGAGTCCAGTTCATCACAAAGGTTGGGATCAGCAGGGTGCAGCACCGACCAGTAATTCAGTAGCCCTTGGTGCCCCTTTGATCTAGCGATGGGGCCTGGGTGGTTTACCGCTGGGTGCACTGACGGTCGTTTCAGCAGGGGGCTGAAGTACAGTTTCATGGTCCTGCATGCTGTGCGCTATCGTTGGCATGATGTCACCTGATCGTGATAGAATTTGTCGCAGCATCCGACACCTCGGTACTCCTAGTCGCTTTTGTGTTGCGATGCCAAGATGATGCGAAGACCGTCTCAAGACCCAAGCAGCCCGCAATTCGAGGGCTCCAACGGGAGCAGCATGCCATTTGCAAGGGGGATTTATGCTTTGTAAAGCTCTGACGGCTCGTTGGATGTTTCTGCAGAGCAGTGCCCCGCACCACATCGCACGGCCGGCGAGTAGGAGATCTGCATCTGTGCAGAGTTGCAGAGCCGGTTCCGCTCCCCTGCCTTGCGGCCTTGCGCGCGCGCACAGGGTGAAAAACAATTCCCAGGTCCTAGGCCTGCGAACTACTTCGCGGCGCGTTTTTGCATTTGCAGTGAGGGTGCGAACTCTTTGTTGTGAGGGTGTCATCGGGGCCTCCGTCGAAGACTGGGGCCGTTGCTGGTGGCGGCCAATGCCTCAGCCAGCGTGTGGGTAACCCGCATAGCCATTGAGCAGCTTTTCGCACTTCGCAACGGCCTCGTTGACTGTCATGACTAAGGCCGTGGTGTCCCCGTTGGTCGCGCAAGTCGCTGTCCCTTGGCTGGGGAAAGCGAGTGCCAAAGACATCTGGGGAGTGAGCCCGACGAACTGGTAATTGGTGGTTTGAGCGGATGTGCCCTCACAAATTTTAGTTTCAATGCCAGGTGGCTTTCTCCGGCCCTGCCGTCCAAGGGCCTCCGAGAAGAAGGTGTCGGCACTGTGGTGTAACTAAACAGGCCTCAGTTTGTCTGTAGACAGAGAGTTCAGGGTTTGGTTCGTTTTGCTCGCATGCGCGATCAGATCTGTCAGGCTTGTCGCCCGTGCCGCATCCGCATCCGAAATTCCGGCCGGCTCCTGGACGATCCAGCTTCGTATGTTCCCAATGTGCATACCTGCCAGTGCTCCAGGCTCTGCAGTCCAAAGCCAACTTGAAGCTGATCCAGGTTGATCCAAAGCTGGCCGCTGTAAGCAAAGAAATGGTCTTGCAATGTGTGAGGCGCAGGTGGCGGCTGGCCACGACATGAAAGCCCTTGGATTCCAGATGGAACACACCGAGTTCAAGGTCGCGAATTGCAATTCTACTTGAGATATTTCCTGACTGCCTAGGCTCATAGGCTCAGCAGCCGGCAGTTCAACCAACCTCTCGTCAATTCACGAAACATCAACAAGTAGAAGAAGGAATGAACGATCTTATGTGTTTATTAAATGAAAACGCCTTAACATTCAAAAGCAAAGAAACTTTGCCTGATACGGAGTTCTATGGAACTGGCGTTAAATACATGAGCGAAGTATGAAACATGCTCTGTCTCAAGGTTTTGGCTAAAGGTGAAACCCCAAGTTCCTGACGTGGGCTTCAGCCCGAACCCGAGGCTTCTTGACATGAAAGGCAGAAACGAGGTCACAAAGACTGTTGCTTTCTTCTCTCTCGAATCCTGAGTCTCAAGTCTCAGGGCTTGGCTTTGCCGTATGTGCCGTATGTGCCGTATGGTCTCACAACTGGCAAACTGGCAAAACACAGACTGCAACTCCAACCGAAAAGTAGCGCGAGGCGTCTGCTTTGGATGGGGCGGCAACAGTCACGTCGGGGGCTTTGTCAATGTCCATGTCTTCTTGCGCTTTCAGTGCCTTCTGGGCGGTGAGGGCTTGAGGACACTGAGCATGTGATTGGAAAACTGGGCATTTCAGGTTCGACGGCCTGCAGAACCTGCGCAGCGTCGAGATTTCGGACACCTTTGGATTTCGTGGGGAGCATCTGTTGCTGGGCGGAGGATGTCGATCCCGGAACCAATAATTAGAAAGAAAAGCGCATGGGGGCGCGTCAAGCAGAATTGAGTATGCTGTGTGGCTGCCACACAGGTCCATGCTCCCTGTATTTGTCAGCACGTAGAAACGGCACATCCTGAAAACCTCCGACATTCAATCAGCCTCAGTGTGCAGTACATCCCAAGCCAAACCCTTCGGCAGGACGATGCGCTAGAGAAAGCCGGCAGCGAAGCAGCCTTGGCCGAGGATCTGGGGAGCCACGCAATGCTGTGCATGAATGGCTTGCCCGTTGTTCATAAAATGAGACTCTCAACTCTTGGGGAGCCAAAAGGCTTCATAAAGCCCACAGTAGCACGGGCACACGATGTGCGGCCTCTCCGTTGCTTCTGTCTGTCAGGCTTTGCTGCAGGCCATGCAGGAAGGCCACGACAGTAGCGTCGCAGGCACAAGTGGCATGAGCTCTTGGGCTCATAAGTTGTTGGTCCCCCTACTGCCTTGGCATGCGAGGCTCAGAAGAGGATGTATGGTCGCTGTATCAGAACAACCCAGACCTGATTCAGGCGAACTGGCCATGATGCACTGCAATCAGAGCAAGTGCTAAAAAAATCGAAGGCTCCGTTGATTCAGATTGGCGCGGGCAACACAGCGCAGGCGGGAGTGTTGCAGGGACACCAAGTGGTCGGACACTGTGCCATGGCTGTGGCAGCCGTAAAGTCGCAATGTGTAGCAACATCACAGGACCTGTGGGTGAACGTGACAAAAACCAACGAGACCCTCAAGCTGGCAGAGGACCCCGCCCTTCTTGGAGCATCGCATGGTGCAGTTTGACTCCTTGACTCCACGTTAAAGAGGAGCTCTTCTTGCACTTCGACCAAGACAAGGCTGCAGCCGATGTGCGCATGCGCTTTAGCTTCCCTGTTCACCTGTCTCGACACTCCCGTGCATCCACGTAGTTGAAACACGACATGAGTCACATATCGATTCGTACGATGAAGTGTGTGCCCCTTTGCCTACCCAGCCGCTTTCAGGATGGCTTCTGGAACTTCAAAGAAACTTCAGCTGTACAGCTTGCAACGGAGGGTACGGAGATGGGTGTGGCTGGACTCGAAATCAGTGTTGCACGCGCGCAGATCAAACCAGGTCAACAGTTTGCAGCCTCTCAAGCGAAGTACGACTGAGGAAGAGGCCTTCAATTCCCTCATCATTGCTGCAGCACCTAATGGAGGCCCCTGGAGCTCACATCCAATTCCAACCCACTTCAGCAAGCGCAGGCCGCCACCTGACAGAGGAGGACATGGCCCGAGGTCTGTCAAAGGATCAGGTTCTGGAGCGGACCTGGCTGGATTCGTGTGCAGCAGCACTGTCTTTCACGGGATCTTGCAACGTGTCTTGCAGCATCCTCTTATCTAGCAGCTCACTTTGCAGCAACGGAATCTTGCGCCGGGCTTGGTTAAAAATGAAGTCGCAGTGGAATCCGAAGAAGAGCTGAACGATGTCTTGCTGTAGAACGATGAAGAAAGAACGAGAAGGTGTACATTTGGACATTGTCGCTCTTTACTCAATCATAGCTCACTCATGCTAAAGCAGAGCTGAAGAGCGTGATAGATCAACATCGAAAAGGAAACGGCGAAAGACCTGCACAGGCGATTGGCCCACTTAGTAAGCCACCCAGGTCCATCAGCAGTCAATCTGACGTCCATCGATCCGATTGTTGCTTAACGGCTTTGTTGTCTGGATTCTAGATGCCGTAACATGCTTCTTTGCGCTTTGGTTGTTGCGCCTGCTTGCTTGTCGGGGAATGTGCTGCTTGCGCCTTTGTATGCCTGTGTTTTTTACGGTTGAACCAGTTGACGCGTGCTTGCAAGTTCGCTCAACCATTGACAGTCGGGCACCGGCCCACATGATCGGGGTACCACATGTTGGTAAACACGCTACTCCTCTTATTATGAGCTGGATCGCAGATTGTTGTGCTATCATCTATGGTCTCGTCTTGTCACTTAACAGCACCTTCGCGCCAGCCTGTACACCAATGCCCAGAGACAACGTCAATTGGGCTTTGTGCTGGACATCATGAAGGCCAGCTTGCATCATGCCTTGCAAGTAAACACATTGTGGACGTTATGCCTGCCCAGGACCACCAACGGGTTTTCTCTCAGGACTATTGGTTTCATTTCTGGGTGCACAGCTGTTTGGTGAACGGAAGGCAGCCCATCACAGTCTTCCTTCTCAAGATGTTGCTGGCATATGTCATGAAACCCTGGGAGGAAGAGCCTAAAGGAGAGACGGAGCCAATGCCTTGGTCACATCCATGTGTAGAACTGACAAAGCCCACCCGGCCCAGCCTGTCCAAGGTCAGCGCCGGTGTCAGCGACTGTGGACTGACGCAGCGATTGCACTCGAGCCGATCTTGACACCCCTCACAGCTTGAAGCACAGAACTTCAGAACCCGAATCCCTGAAACTAAACGGGGAACAAGCGGCTCCGGTTATAGCTGAAGCTCCGCAAAAGAAGCGGGGGCGTCCAAAGGCCTGCGCCTAGTATTTTCACTTCGGGTTTACGTGGAATGGATTTGCTTCTCGGCCAGTGAAGCCGAGTAAAGGTTGCAGACGGTCTTCATGTACGATGCTGCGCAGCATCCCCGTCATGCAGGAAGTCTGCACATGTTCCCGATGATGTTTGGAGTTTTTGGGCCCCTGGTTGTTTTAGAACCTGGGAATATCCAACTATCATTCGGGACTGCGGTGGGCACAAGCTGCAAAAACAGAGCGTCTGATTCAACATCTTGCTGGATAGGTTAAATTGAATTTCACTTTGGGGGGCTCCAGCTGGGTTGCGGAGTCAGGGGTGATGGGCTGTTGCCGAGGCGTCGGGCTGGAAGTGGGACCTGGCACGTTTCGTGAAGAATCGACCAAAGCTTTGGCACGTTTGTCTCGGATCCCCTAGTCGCTTTGATCTGGCATGGGGCCAACAGTTGAAGCGTTTCCAGCGTTTCATGGCCAAAGCGCCTGTCAGGTCAGAGCAGTGTGCTGTATAAGCTGTGCTGCGCAATGAATAGCGCCCCACTTTGGAGTTACATAGATGACCTTGCCTGTAGCTCTATCTCCGATAAGAGCCAACACCTTCTTTGAGTCCTGGTTGCAGTACCGCCGAAGGACGAGCACATATCAGCAATGACGTAAGGACCGTTGCCGAAGTCCTGGCCATGGCGGTGGCGGCACCTTCAGCTTCCCAGCAGGGGCTACACGAAGAAGCCCACCAAAATATTCTGAGCCCAGAAATGGCTTCGATCTTGGGTGAGTGCCTGACCGAGGCGTCCAGGATGTCAAAGAGTTTGATCACACACACCAATGCCATGGGATGAAAGGATTGGTCTAAAGGAGTTGTGCGGCCAAGAGGCACAGTTATCGTAATGCCCACCAGCAGCAACGTGCAAGAAGAAGCTTGGCTTAGAGGCTCTTTTTCGCCTGCGCTCAAGGGTCTGGATGTAAACGCGTGAAATGCACCCTGCAGGTTCTGAAGGAGCTCCAGAACCAGGTGCCCCCGGATGAGCAGGTGCATATCCTGGACGCTTTTAACAAGGCCACGTGAGCTCACTGCCCTGAAGCACCCGGAAGCATCCTGAAATCACAGATGCTTGCAGCGAAATGCTTCAAAGGCCTGGGCGAAAGAGATAGCAAAGCTTCCCCGTTTGTGGCGTGTCTCTCTGAGTCTTATCCGCATTAGCCCGTGCTTTTTTTCATTGGGCTTGGAGTTGAAGATGACAGCATGAAACGAACAGCACAGCAAACACGGGCACGGCATGGCACAGGGTGGCTGCTGTTTTTGAATGTCCGTGGACTTTTGGCGGTTCTGTTGTAGGCAGCTCTTAAGATGGCACTCCTTTCGTCAAAGCGTGTTCGCAATGTTTCAGGTCCTCAAGGTTTTGGGGGCATCTTAGTGACTAGTGAGTGAATGGTTGAGACCATTGCAGCCTGACTGTCGCAGATGCGAACTCGGGGCTGGGAAGTGTCCAGCCTAAGCTTTTATATGCCTGCGATGTGCAACCAATCCTTTCCGAGGAGGGGGCGCCTTCAGTCATTCAGCTTTGCTGGACAGGACCAGTTCGTGGACATCAGGGATGCCGAGGTGGAACATGAGGGGTTTTGCAACAGGGGCTCCTACTTTAAGATGGGCATCGCTGTTGTTGGTAAATGTGTGCAAAGGGTAACATGCCTACGTGCAGTCATGGGGCAGGGCACTACGTCACTAAGCCATCAAGCAAAGCTTCAGGCTGTAGGACGGGCAAGAGTCAAAGAGATCCAAAGAGCCAAACGCAGCCATGCCGTCCCAAGCCAAGCCAAGCCTGGCAAGGTGCAGACACCTGATTTCACCTACGCAGGGCTCCCTGTGCGAATTCAAGGCCACTTGGCGATGTGTGAATGGTTGGCCGTTTGTTGCTGAACTGTTGCTGACTGTCGCGGACAAGACATAGTATAGGAACCTACTGCGCCAGCAGCAGCCCAGGCAAGCTGAAAGAGGGCGGGGCACGCAGGAAGAAGCGCCGGGTCGTTGACAGTGAGGAGGACTAGTCCCTCCAACATGATGACGGTCTCTGGCTGAAGCAAGCCGAGACTGCGAATGTAGGTTGTGGCGCAACGCCAACCATTCAACATTGCGCCAGAGTTTAAACTCCAGCGAATGTCGCTTGCTGCAGCGGCTCCGTGGATGTGGCGTTGAACGCTGTCAGAGATGGTGCCGGAAGCCTGAGAGTATGATTCCACGGCTTAGGTGGCCCTGGAAGGCCATGATGACTCCTCCAGCCCCGACAAATTCCGAGCGTAGAAGCAAAACTACTCTGCTGTGCCGATAGGGCCGATAGGAGCGTCTAGATCATCATTCGTCGGGGAGCGTACCACATGAAAAGAAAAATCAAAGGCACCTAGAGCCAAGGCAGGACCCAGCTGACACAGGCTCTAGCAGTAACCAAATAGTAGGGACATGCATGACGGCTTGGCGGAGTCACTTTCCAGCGATATCACTTCCTCTTGGCGACGAGAGATGCAAAAGATACTAAGACGTCAGGCATTGGCGTCTTAGCAAGCTTGACGCAGCAAGGATGCATCTGGCTGCGGCTGTGCAGGCACAAGCACTTGTACATAATTTTTTGCAGACATGTAGCCCCCAAGATGGTTTCCCACCCCATCACCATCCCAAACCTACCCATCACCTGCCCTACGATTTCGAGATGGGAACATTGCATCAGCCCACAGCAGTGGGGATCTCCCTGCAAGCAATGGTGCTGAAGAGGCTTGCGAATGGTTTGGTCGATGGCGCAGCTAGTGGGCTGGCTAGTGCAAAGGATGCCAAGGTCAAGGCCAAAGCCAAGGCTAAAGCTCGCAGCTTGGAGGAACTTTGTTACCTGTGTTGTGTAGCATTCAGAAATCAAATCCAGGGAGCGGTTTGTCCTGAGGAGATGAGTCGTGCAAAATAGAAGAGCAATCGGAGCAGTCAAGGCAAGGCCAAGCCGGCCAAGCCCAAGGGCAAGGCGGAGGCGCATGCGGACAGGAGCAGGACAGCAAAGGCCAGGTGCCGGCTTCGGCTTAGGGATGCTTGCGGCTACGGGATCTCCGTGGATCTCCAGTGATCTCCATGAATCTCCTTCACCACACTTTAGATGTTGTTTTGACCACGCACAGGCTTCTACACGTCCTCAGTTGGTCATGCAACGAGCAACCTGTTGTTGAATGCGCTCGCGTCCGCAAAGATGCTGGAATCACGCTCATGCTTGGCAACTGACATCTGGTAGGCTCGCCGGTGGATCTTAAATCGCCCAACCGCATGCGCAGATCTGCGCTGCTGCATCCGGCTATGTTAACGTCCCCTGGCGCAGGTTCTTAAAACGTGCTGAAGTGCTGTTTGGGCAATGTAGCCGGACACATCACACAGAGACGCCGAGCGACGCAGGCAGTCAGGAAACGTATTTGCGAATATACTCGGAGTTGAAATAAGATAACCCCTTGACTCAGAAGCGCCGTGAACCCTAGTCGGAAACAGAAATGACCCCCCCCCATGCAACCCTGAACTGGTTTTGCAAGTTGTGTGTCCTGTGAAATCTAAGTTCTACGTGGGATGGGACCGGTGGGATGCGACCAATAGGGAAATCACTGCCTTTCTACCAGCTGGTCTCGGGCGGGGGGGGGGGGGGGCAGGCGGGATGCATTGCGGGCTCCCGGTCTGTCGTTTTCTAACTCGGTCTACTTCGGCCCACGCTGTTTTCCCGATTTGCTCTTCCGAGTCAGCTTCTGCACTACCAAGCATACCCGGAAGCAGCGACGACATGGCATTAAGCACGGCACCTGGCAAACACATTGGAAGGCGTTTGCTCATGTGTTTTGTACTGTGGTGGCAGGCATCGGGAGTTGCGTTGAGCGTGCGGGTGGCCGAGCGTGAAAATGCGAAGATCCTGTAGATTTTGAAGTGTGCTTCCACAGCTTGGAGTCTTTTCCAAGCCCTTGATCCTCGGAGGAAGCGGGCATTTCAGCCAACAGACGCGAAAAGCAAGCCCGATCACAGAATTTTCTGCATCTTTTGCTTGGCCTTAAGGTTTTAATTTGATTCTGTCTGACATTCTCGCACCTCATTTCGAATCGTTCCATGTTTGTTCAGATGGCCGCGCCAAGCCGACATGCAAGGGCGCAACTGTAACGCGGAACTTTGCCATGATGGAGCAAGCGCATCAACCCACCCACGCGGCGTCGCGCTGTTTTGAAGTATGCGCGGCGAGTTGTCTCACGGAGTCACCCCAGAGGACTACAGGCAGCACTCCTTGGACCCTGAGTGGAGAGCGCCAGGTCCTGGGAGACGAGGAGGACATGTTGAAGATCGAGGAGCCTTCCCTGGGAGGAAGATGTCCAAAATCTAAAGCCCAAGGCGTTCGAGGGAGAACTTAACTTGCTGGGGCCCAGACAGCGGTTGCAGGTTTGCGGTGGTTTTGCGGGCATTCGAGGTCCAGAGGCAGCACTTGAACAAGAGGAGCGGTGAAGTTCCACACGATGCCCTTCTGCTTTTGACTCTATTATAGATAGAACTTAAGACCCAGAAGACCCCAGAGAGAGAGGAGGAGGGTTGAGGGGCGCTGTCGCCTCGGAGGATGAGTCCAGCAATGAAGACCCTGACGGGCCGACAAGACCGGGTCAGGAGGCGGCGCCCTACTTCAGCAGCCTCAAGTCAGAGCAATGAAGATGGCAATGGTAAATCCTGAAGTAATGTTGTCCTCGGCTTTTCCGGCCCCCTCCCCCACATCAGGAGTTTCAAGGAACGTCGCACCCAACAAATTTGGGTGAGGAGAGGGTAGGGAGTGGGAAACAATTGCTAACCTGGGGGACCCAAAGCACCCAACCCTCATGATCCTCATGTACTCTATTGTACTCTTGAGTGTGAGTAGCATCATGCTTTGCCATGCTAAAGCAGTCGCAGTCTCAGGTTTCCAGCGGCGCAACTTCGAGCCTTTTACGATCTTGCCTGGCCGATGCACTGTGTTGCAGAAAGATGTGCACACCATTGCCACGGAGCTCCTACTTCCCAAAGTTGCCTGAAGCTGAAGCCCATGAACAAACCCAGCATGTCCATGCATAGGCAATACCCGAAATCCTGGTAGCCCTAACCCTTGCCCGCACCTTTTCCTCCGTGGTTGTGATTGGGGCCCCGTCGCCTTTCGTGCTGTGTTGGCGCTGAGGGCACATGCTCAAAGGTTCTGTGGGCTCGTTGCCCGCAGATCTAGCTGTGAACGTCCTTTACTTGCCTCACGTTATCCACTTCTGGGCTTCCATGTTGGCTGTGTGCTCCGGTAGGGGGGTGTGACTGTGAAGAGACGTGCTGACGTGCTCGGTTGGTTTTATTACTTGGCCAAACTGACGTGAATGTAATACCCACCTTCACGACACCACAGGATTTAGTAGTGACCCGATTGAGACAGTAAGATTCAAAGTCCTGTAAGCCCAAGGGACGAGTCAACACTACGCCTCTCTTATATATTTATATATATACACATGTGGTGTGTGTGTGTGTGTGTGTGTGTGTGTGTGTGTGTGTGTGTGTGTGTGTGTGTGTGTGTGTGTGTGTGTGTGTGTGTGTGTGTGTGTGTGTCTCGGGGTGTGCGTGTGTGCGTGTGTGTGTGCGCGTGTGCGCGTGTGTGCGCGTGTGTGCGCGTGTGCGCGTGTGTGCGCGTGTGCGCGTGTGTGCGCGTGTGCGCATGCGTGCGTGTGCGCGTGCGTGTGTGCGTGCGTGCGTGCGTGGGTGTGTGTGTGGGTGGGGGTGTTGCATTTCTATTTGCATCTCTGCGTGTCAATTATGGGTCAAGGGGGATGTGTCGGATTGAGTTGGTTCACCTTTCCCCCCAGAACTTGATCTTTAGAGCACGACTGCCCCGTTGAATCTCTAAGCAGTTTTGTCTTCGCAGTCTGCTGCTCCAACAGGAGTTCAAGAAGCGGCTGCAAGCCAAAGCCGCAGATGGAGATTTCGGCCAAAGGGAACTACCCTACGTTGGCGGCTCCTAGCTCAGATGTGCAGCAGCGAAAGATTGTGCGATTTTCGGTCATTCGTTTCAAATTATTCTTGCAAGCCAACAAGCCCCAATTTTCTGCTGTTGTTGGTTGCTTTGGTTACCCGGACCGCACACCGCATCGGGCAGCGCCGCCCTATTCGGAACGAACCCTCAACCCGAAACCCCAGGCAAAACAAAACAGGCCTGCTGTCTATGCCAGCGCACATCAGCTGCGGCAAGGCAGAAGAGTCGCGGTGTGCTACGGGTAGTGCTTAGTTCTTGTTTCATGTCCTCGATTTGGGCAGGCTGAAGAAGTTATGTTTCAAGAGCTTTCTCCTTCTACAGTTGTTCCCACAGTGCGTGGCTAAGCGGGTGGAGAAAAGGCTTTTTAAGTTCTTGCTCAACAATATACTTGCACCCCAACGAAGCCACAACACATGAACTTATTCATTTATGCAGTTATTCATTCCCTATAGTGCCGTCTTGGTACAGAATAGTATTGCTCCAACATCTTCTCTGACGGTGTGCTCCGAAGCCACAAATGTTATGGTGGAAGTCCCAGGCCCAGTCGTCGCTAATGGCAGTTCATAACCACGCTGCTGCAACAGCTCTCAGTTCATGCAATGTCGTTCTGGTACTCGCACCAATTGCCAATGTCATACCATTTTCGAGAAGAATCCGAAGAGCATGAGCTGTAGAAGGCAAATAAGGGCCGTAGAACCAGTGACACTGCGAAGTAAGGCTGTCTCAGTGGGACTCTGAGCAACTATTTAGCATTCGGCTTGAATCCGAGATCCCAATCACAGGTATGATGCTTAGCCCTGCAGGCTTCCATGTCGGTTTGGAAAGCAGCTAGAAATGGAGCATATATATGCACACAGGAGGTATCAAAGGTTCTTGGTTTACGAGGCTTCGCCATCTTCCGGGAGATCTTCACGGAGTGGGGCTTCTCTGCGACCCTGCTCTCCAAGTTGTTGCATGCTTTGCATGTTGCTACTCCAGGCGTAACCTGCAGATGTTTCAATTACCCTGGCCTGTCGGCACAGGTGATCGTGGAGTACAACAAGCTTGAGGTAGATCGCGACTGTTTTCAGTACATATGCGGCATTTGCTGGTGCGCCATGTCGGATGCTGACAATATCGTCTCCAAGGCACACCTTGCCCGGGCCATGAAGAAACCTGGAGCATAACCCTCACCATGTGTCGTACGCCGCCTTACAGCCTTGGATGCCGGGACGTGCATGAGAAACAAACAACAGCTGGCGATCTTGACCAATATTTTCACTCGCCACCCGGGCAGGTCGCTATCGTGTTCCTCCTCTACCTCCTCTTCGCGAACCAGAAAGAGTCACCTGCCTGCAGTTTCAGAGCCTAGCGCCGGAAAACATCGAATCCCGAGCTACACGTGGGAAACCGATTTGCCAAATCATCCTACGCCAGACGCGTTCGCTGAAGTCCAGCAGAGGCTGAATGATGGCATCTAATTGGTTAAATCAGTTCCGGGCACTGAGTTCACAAGTCAGCAGAACCTGTAATCGAGTTTATCCGCAACAGCTGTCACCACAGGTAGGATGCAGGCCTTTGATCTTCTGAAGACTGCAATTGGACGTCCCTCAACGAAGGATCCCAGGGAGGCCGTCAAACCCTGTACTACAGTTTTTGGGACGTCTCTGTAGTAGTAGATGGGCCTCAGAACGCTCCGCTCCTACAAGGATCCAAAAACATGAAGCTAATTGATCGAGAGGTTGCCAGCCGTACCCAAGCCCTTCATAAAGGGACAGGATGGATTCGGCCCAGACCTCCACTGCCACAAGAAACGAACCCCAAAGGACATTCGGGGCGGGGTGGAGGGGGGGGAAGGAGGACATTCCGCGGGTGGGGACAAGGAGGAAAGGCTCGGGCGAGTACGCCTCAAAGGCAAAAGGCAAAGCCCGGCTTTTGCGGAAAGCCCAGCTACCGGTTTTTCTCCAGTTGAAATTTCTGCAACTTCAAAATGCACAGACCTCGGCAATATCTCTCAAGAAGGGTGAACAATTTGTTCGTACCAAGTGCTGCATGCGATGTTGGCAGTGACAGCAGTACAGTGACAGCGCTGGATAAGAAACCTCTAAGTTTTGGCGAGGGTACCATCGATTTCATAATTGTGAAGCCCGCCCAATTTCTGGAGTTTAATCTCCTCAATTTTGAGGGTACCCTCGATTTCTTATAATATTTTCTTAATGGGATTCGAACTGGTAATGCTTGAATTAGTAAGGCGACGCCTTATCCTAGGTCGTTAAGCGCTAACCCGCTGAGCCCTCCCAATCGGTCGTTCCCGACCTCTCTTGGAGGCAGGTCTTCGCCATTCCGGCGAGCCAGGAAGTCTTGGAAGAACTGGTGGTGCTTCAGACGATTTTAAGTGGTCATTGCAGGGCAACGACGGTGAGTTCTGTGTCAGAAGTTGCTGGTTTCGTTGATAATGCTTCGGCGGTGTACTTGCAAGCTGCTTGCGTTTCAAGGACATCGCTCGCACGTGCCCCCACACTGCGGGTTGTGTGGCTAGACTAGCCAATCGCAAAGGTAGCCGGTAAAGGAGCTGGTCAGGGAAAGTGCTCACAAAGTCTAGTGTGGAGTACAAGGACACCATGTGCAATTGGAGAGGCCTCTTGTCGGGCTCCGAGGAGCTGAGAACGAGATGTACCCAGCAAGAGGTCTTCGCGGAGTATCACAAGCACCTCGGTGGGACTCCTCACATGTTGGTTGATGTTGCCTTCTGTTGTTTTCTCTTGCTGTACTTGCCAATTTGCAAGGATTCTCCACAAGCTTCTGACGGAGGGCAACATGTCCATTGGGACAAGGGCAAGCTATCGCAACCTGTACTTCGAAAGCCGGCAGCATAGTGGGGGGTTGGGCTTGACAATCCTTGCCCAACCTCAGCTTCTTCTTGTGCTCACAAGTGCTCAAGCTGCTTCTCGGATTCTTCAAAGCATGGCAAAGGCCGCCATGACTCAGCCAGCATCGCATCTGCCAGCGTGAAGTCGTTCCTGGTGCAGTGCCAGGATGAGAGCAACCATAGCAACCATAACAACCCACAGATACCGCAACGAGTCATTCAAGTATCGTGCAAACCCGCAGTCCCTCTTGAACTGCGACGCAATCCGTGATGACTGACTTGTTTACCTTGAACACAAGTCGCACAGCGGATGCAAATCCAAGGACCCTTTCGGACACCTTGCCGAGAGGAAGCGGATGGCAATGCCCATCCAGGACTGCGGAATGCCCGGGTGATGTACTCCTCCGAGCGTTCGTCACCTCTAAAAGATTGCCATCATTGTCCCGATGGGGCAAAGTAGGGCGCCCGAGACTGCGACAAGAAATGGCAAAAGGTGAAGTCCTAATTGCTTAGGGTTGTCCTTTTCGTTCTGTTTTTTCCATTTGTGCGGCTCACACACGCGCCACAGACACAGAAACACAGACACACAGACACACAGACAGACAGACAGACAGACGGACGGACGGACGGACGGACAGACACACACACACACACACACACACACACACACACACACACACACACACCCACACACACACACCAACACGCACACGCACACGCACCCGCACCCGCACCCGCACCCGCACCCGCACCCGCACCCGCACCCGCACCCGCACCCGCACCCGCACCCGCACCCGCACACGCACACGCACACGCACACGCACACGCACACGCACACGCACACGCACACGCACACGCACACGCACACGCACACGCACACGCCCGCCCACACGCACACCCACACACACACTCACGTTCGCACTCGCGTTCGCACTCGCGCGCACACACACAGAGACGCAGAGGCACTCATCACACACTCCCACACTCAGACGCTCACCCTCACACTCACACTCACACACTCTCTCTCACACACACACACGCACTCGCGTCTATATTGTTATTATCCCCTTTGCCTGCACCTGAGGGTTTAAAGGCGGAGTCATGGAGAGCCCTTCTAGCTTGCTATAGGCAACCTCGAAAGAGTCGTCAAACCGTCCAAAACGTTCCACCTGTCTCACGGATTGTGTCCTACACTGAATCCGCTCAAGCCCTGTCCGAACCCACAAGTCCCGGCATCGCAGGGCACCCGCGCCTGGCTGCACAAGCGAGATATCGAGGCCACCATGGCCTTCATTGTTAGAGAGTCCTGCTGCAAAGTTTAGATGCGTCGGAATATAAGAGGTTTAGGGCGAGTTCTGTTTCTGGTTCCTCAGGCTCGTAGGTCTCTTAATTGTGTTTCAGCACGACGCAAGAATGCCAAATCGCGCGTGCAGAAACTTTCGAGTTCAACATAAGCGTTCAATTTGTCAATCTGCAGGCAAGACCACCCAAGTTCGAAGCGAAGGAGGAGGACGAAGCTTGTCAAGAGCACAAGACTGCTGCGCCATAACCGTCTCCACCCCTAATGTTCAGAAGCAAGACCAAAGAGGCAAGACCCGAAGAAGCACCCGCGCTGGAAGCATTCGGTAGAAGCCCGGAGTTCCTCGATTGCAAATGGTGCATATCCGTGACAGCTTTCGCGTTTCGGGGTTATGTGATCTTGTACCCTCCACGGCAGGTTCATGGAGCTTAAAGAGACCATCGGCGACTACGAGGTAAAAGGGTTGAGAGCGGTGTGGTTCTTAAAGCTCCGAGTTGCGGAATGCACTCAGAGCCCGTGTCTGGGCCATTGCAAACATTGCAAACCACTTACCAGCGCAATCTGCATCCGATGATCCAAAGTAGTGCAACACTGGAAAAGAATGGAAAAAGAAGGCTGATTTGGTCAAGACCGTCTGCGGCCGCCGTCTGCGGCCGCCTGTCGATCCTCAAATCGAGTCCCTTCGTCCCGACGGGTCTGCAGCAGCTGCAGTAGCTGTCGCCCCGTGCCCCAAGATGCCGCAGGCTGCCCAGCTCGAAGCACTTGGCCCTTTGGCCTAATCAAGTGCGAGGCATCTTTACAGATCTACTGTGAGAGTCCTTCGTTTATGCAACTGCGGGTTACCACTTGTGTTGGAAGGGTCGGTGCTGGAAGTGGTCGGTACATTGGGTTGGTTTTCTGAGCTGCGCAAACAAGCCTTGTCTCCGAATTGAGGTGAGATACCCTCCGAAATTGAAATGGCCAACGTAACTGCTGGGTAGGTTATTCTTGGCTTGGGATCAAGGCAAGATGCATGGCAATGTTGACAATCTTAACCGTGTATTGTCAAGGCAATTGTCCTATGACAGGTTGGGTTGTCTAGTGCGGCCCTGACTCAGCTTACATGACCTCATGTGAACCAGAGAGAGAGAGAGTTGACAATCTTAAGCCGCTGTCTCTAAAAATGTTGCGGGTGCTCAGGAAATGAGCCTGTTGACGAAGCAGAGCCTGACGCAGGTGATGAGGAGGTCCAACTCAAGGCCGACAAGATCCAGCTCGTGTTAGTTTGCACTTAAAAAATCCAGCCAGACCCCTGCCGTTTAGTGGTGGTTTAGCGACGAGGACGATCAACAATCGCACACGAAAACTGAAGTGACCCCAAGATTGCGCCCCCAAGACCCTTGGATCGGTAGACCGGCGCGAAGCTTCTTAAGTCTTATACAATAATAGCCTAGCGCAGGTCGTTTTGTTAGATCTTTGCCGCGAGCGCGATTCCGCGCAGGAAGGCTCGCAGTCGGAGCTACGCCGAGCCATGAGGTCACTAGAACCTAAGGAACAAGCACGATCACCTCAAGCAATTACTTATTGACCATCCCCGCCCAAGAGCTACCTGATGTGGGAGCCACTCTGCCGTTTTCAGACAAGTGATTACGGAGATTTCGCCCCAGGCTTCTATCGCGAGGGTGGGGTCTCCGGTGCTACTCGGCGGGGATTCTTGCGGGATTCTCTCTGTGGGCTTCTGTGAGGGCACGCCAGGGATACTCGAGACTTTCTGTGGTTTTTTCGAGGCTGACTCGGCGGGACTCTTTGTGGGCTTCTCTGAAAAATGAAGAATCCAGGGATATACTCGACGGGACTTGCTGTGGCCTGGGGGTGGGCCACTAGATTCTGGGGTGGGTGGCAGGGATACTCGGCGGACGGGACTGCCTTTACGGTCAGGGATACTCTGCTCTGGGGGCATTCCGGGTCCAAGGAGTCCAAGGATACTGGGACCTCGGCGGGACTTTGGAGACCGGGCAGGACACCCGGCGAAGAGACGAGGAGTATGCTTGACGAAAAACCTATGGGAAGCAATTAGATCAGCTTATTGCAAAGGGCTCTCGAAAAGCAATGCGTTATCGTTGTTTGTGTGTGTGTGTGTGCGCGGGCGTGTGTTTGTTTTGGCCGTGCTGTTGCGTCACAATGGTGCCCTGCAGGCGCAAGCCAAGCGCCCAGATCTGAGCGAGATGCTGACTGGTCCCTTGGGATGCGTTGGAGCTTGGAGGTCTTCTGGCCAACCCATGATTGTCGGACAGCATTCCATCTGAGTCCACTCCGCCCAGGTTTGGAGAATGCTGATGCACGGTGGGATGAGGCTGGGCTCCATTTTCAGAACAAGCGCTTTGGGACTTGAGATTAGACAGCTGAGCATGTGTTGAACGTGTTGGAGAGCGCTTTCTTGGTTTGCGGCTTTCGGTTACTGTGTGTGTGTGTGTTGTCATGCGCATCCTCTGTTGCTGGGAGGACAAGCAGTTGTTGGATCAATCGGTCGAAGTGGAGGTGCGGCTTCCATAAGGCCATAAGGCAGAAGGGTTTCAACAGTCAAGTTTTCAAAATGGAGCCACAACTGCGAGAGCACTCCCAAGCATGATCCCAGCAGTTGCAGCCAGAACCTGAACTCACAGGATGCCATCCAAGCTTTCTATTTCCTGATTCGCTGATGCACGGACTTTTTGTTCTGTCGGCTTCAGTGTTAGATTCTGCAGTTGCTTCTTCGAATTCTAATCCAGGCCTTCTTGGGCAGCACATTCAGTCAGATGGCATGAAGCCTGCGGATGACTGTTGTTTGTCAATAGTGAAAGCTTCTGCTCGGAGCAAATTTTCACCGCTCGACTTTTGAAGCCACATGCATGGGGTGCAACCTTCCAGAAGGATGTCCCGGCCACTCCGTCACCGGGAGCCGAATATGTACCACCCATCCTGGCACAGTGCCCTTGCGGCCTCAGGTTAGGCTTTGCTTTCTTATGGGTCTGAGGCTTTCTGGTGCGGTGTTGTGGGATGTCATGGGCCATCGTTTTCGATCATATGCTTCAAGGTTGTCCTGTAGCACGTGCTGGGCTGCTGGGTAAATGGGGCGCGTGTGAGAGAGAGATATTGAAGAGTGAGGGTTACGTCCTGGGAAGGCACTATCAATGGGCCAAGTTCAGATTGAGAGTAGGCGCCAACATCTTGTCCCTGTTCCAACTCGACACAGGCCCCCCGCACCCAAAATTCACCAATCAGTTCTGAGGTGTCTGTAAAGATGTTTTACTCGATTCTTTAGTTGCCGCTGCTATCGACAGGCACAGGCACAGATGTCCCTAGACCTTCCCAATTCAGGCGAAACAGATCACAGCAGATGCCCGGTTGAAACTCATCGAGAAACCGAGGCTGCAGGCAAGAAAGCATCGAAAGTACCGGCGAAGAGATGAATACATGAATCCCGATACTCGGCCACTGTTTAGAGTTGAAGGTGGGGTTCCAAGGTTTGGCCAAAGACCGATTTAAAGCGTAAGGGTCTGCTGGACGTGAAACTGAATTAAATTAAGGCACGAAAAGCCTCAACCGACCTTGTGGCTGTAGCCCCGGTTAGGAAGTCAAGGTGCAGGTGGAGGGAAAAAAGGCTTGTCAAGAGATGTCAAGATCTTTGCTGTTGCAAGCATCGCTTCTTGCAGTACAAGGTGGGTCGATTTCTGCATCGTATACTTGAGTATGTATGTCCATCTCTTGTGTTTCGCTCATGCAACTTGTGCTGAGGAGGACGACGAGGTCAGGTTCTTGGCATGTGGGGCCTCAAGGGTAGCTGTTTGCTGGGGAACTGGGGTTCTCGGGTTCTATAGAACTGTAGAGTCAAGTAGAGACCCTGCCTAGTGCCTGCGTAATGGCCTGAGAGAGTTAATAGAGAGAGAGCTTAGGCTACAGGGTGCTTTTCGGTTGGCAGCCTTTTGCAGATGCAGGCCGACGAGAACCCCCTTGCCGAGGAGTACTTCCGAAAAGCACTAGAAATGGGAGACAGGCGTCTTCTCCTTTCAAGGGTGCCAAAGGGGAGGAATACTATGCATTCGGCTATCTTGGGCATGGACAAAGCTATGCACAATGGAGTGGCTGACACGCTGCTAACTCAAATCCGGACTTTGCCAGCCTCGGCGCAGAATGCAAATCCACCCCAGCCAGAGGAACCGAGTGAAGTTCACGGCTTGCCTCAAGAACTGTCTAATGCACCCTGTTCATCTCCGAGTTCGACTCCGCAGCCGCTGCAGGAGGCCCCCTCCGAGTCGTCAAAGGCATGGTTTGAAAGTCCAAGAGCCTTTCAGCCTTCTGCGCAAGATTCTGGCAGCCAGCTGGAGAATGAGGAGCCGGGCGTGAGCCTCGAGAGTCACGCAACGGGAAATTCCGAGTTGGAAGACGTGGAAGACATGTCAGATGTGCAGTACGACGAGACTTAAAATGTTTGAAAGGACACGCCTGCCATGCCTGTGGTGCAACTCCCCTCAATTGGGAGTTTACGAAAATAAGGGACCCCTATAATCGACCCCCAAATAGTAAGATTCCCGGATACAAAGGACCCCAATAAGGTACCCCTAATGTCGAAAACCCGTAATTCCCTCCATCTCAGATATTCGTTTGCCTGCCAAATATCGGGGAAAATACTTCGGGAACATGCTGTTGCACTGCGCCTGGGGCTCTTCGAGTCTCTCTGGTCTCGCAGCAGGCTCGGGAGAATTCGCACGGGCAAACAACTTCAATCTCCGAGATAAAGCCACATTGTAAAGAGAAGTTGTCTGGACGTGCTAGGACAAAATACGTCGGTATTTCCTGGTTTACTTGCTATTTCAAGAAGGGTCGCTGTTGCGCCTCATCCATGGTTCGATCTTGACATTTTCGTCCGCTTGGCTGCTAAGCAATTGCTGGGAAATAGTTCGTGGTTTTTGTTTGTTGGAGCGCTCTTTCGGGGGACTGGCCTGAGAAATGATCCAAACAGACTAGATCGTCGAACATTGCGCCTTTGATGTCTTAGCCTACGTTTCGTTTCCTTGCATAACGAGATTCGGGATGGTATGGCCGATATTTTATTTTGCGTTTGTATGATATTCTGGGAATGACCACTAATTCTGATTAAGGATTCCTCTATGGATTTTGATTTCTTCATATGAATTTGATGTATTCTATCATCATCGGCAAATGAATTTCGGGTCTCGGGTATGAGAGAATTGGACATTCATATTCGAAATATGATTTTCAGAGATTTGATGGATTGAAAGATTTGAGAATGGGAGATTCGAAAATAAAAAAGGTTCGATAAATGATTTTTGGAAAAAGATTCTTCACGATATATGAATCTCAGATCATGAATTTTGGAGGAATGAATTTATATATTTTATCCCAAATAT
>CAJNDS010000912.1:0-30000 GCA_905221605.1 Symbiodinium natans
CTGTCATGGCCTCGTCCGCTTCTAGGGGTTTTGGGCTGTCACGGCCTCGTCCGCTTCTAGGGGTTTTGGGCTGTCACATCTGTCATGGCCTCGTCCGCTTCTAGGGGTTTGGGGCTGTCACGGTCTCGTCCGCTTCTAGGGGTTTTGGGCTGTCACGGTCTCGCCCGCTTCTAGGGGTTTTGGGCTGTCACGGTCTCGTCCGCTTCTAGGGGTTTTGGGCTGTCACGGTCTCGTCCGCTTCTAGGGGTTTTGGGCTGTCACGGTCTCGTCCGCTTCTAGGGTTTTGGGATGTCACGGTCTCGTCCGCTTCTAGGGGTTTTGGGCTGTCACGTTCTCGTCCGCTTCTAGGGTTTTGGGCTGTCACGGTCTCGTCCGCTTCTAGGGGTTTTGGGCTGTCACGTTCTCGTCCGCTTCTAGGGGTCTTGGGCTGTCACGGTCTCGTCCGCTTCTACGGGTTTTGGGATGTCACGGTCTCGTCCGCTTGTAGGGGTTTTGGGGTCCGCTTCTGGGGGTTTTGGGCTGTCACGGTCTCGTCCGCTTCTAGGGGTTTTGGGCTGTCACGGTCTCGTCCGCTTCTAGGGGCAGTCACATTCTCGTCCGCTTCTAGGGGTTTTGGGCTGTCACGGTCTCGTCTGCTTCTAGGGGTTTTGGGCTGTCACGGTCTCGTCCGCTTCTAGGGGTTTTGGGCTGTCACGGTCTCGTCCGCTTCTAGGGGTTTTGGGCTGTCACGGTCTCGTCCGCTTCTAGGGGTTTTGGGCTGTCACGGTCTCGTCCGCTTCTAGGGGTTTTGGGCTGTCACGGTCTCGTCCGCTTCTAGGGGTTTTGCGCCCCTTTGGTTTTCCCACTGTAAAAACTCCTCAAAAGGCCCCGACTCCTAAACCCTAGTTCTGTCTCGCGACTGAACTTCATCTTCCATCTTCGTTCCGGTTTTCTGTTCGCGTGCCATGTGAAATTCGCGACGCTGAAGATCGTCTCTTTTAGCCCGCTGTCAAACATTCAAACTCGCGCCGTTCGAACTTTCGAACTGCGAATCTCCAAAAACCCCAAAGTATCAAGCTTTTCGTGCACGAGTGGCCTCAAAGTACAAAACTTTGTAACTTCAAAACCAGCTCGCAGGCCCTCAAACTTCCAGCTTTCGAAAAATTCAGCCATTCAGCGCGCTCGAAAACTTCTCTCGAACTCTTCAAGGTCGACGCCCTTGAAACTTTCGACAACTCGAAAGCCGGTCCCGTGTTTGCTTTCATGCGCATGTGGTTGGTTCATAAAGTTTTAGACGTCGTCAAACTTGCAGCCTCAAGCTTTCGAAAAATCGGAAGTACTTTTCGAACTTTCCCACTCCCAACTTTCGAATTCCATGTCGTTCCTGCTTTCCTCCTTCTCCGTTCATTCTCTCAGACTCCAAAGTTTCAACTGTCTTTTATCGTTTCAAACTCCCAAGGGTTCAAAGTTTGAAAACAGTAATTACGCGTGATACCTATCTAATCCCCACACCTCCCCATCCCACCCCCAAATCATGAATGTTCCCCATATAGTGCAATGTTTCCAGAATGGGATGGGTGGGGTGGTGGTTCTCATTTTGGGGGGGAGGGGATGAGCCTCCAAACTCAAAAAGAAGCCGTAGCCCTGCATACTGACGACCACAATCTAAACCTCAAAAATCCTCAACATCCGAAAAATCCCAAACCTTAAACATCCCGTTCCCCGAAACCTTAAAATCCAAACTGCCCCCAAACAATCCTGCAGCATCCAAAAAAATCCGAAGACCTTTCAAGCCAAAACCCTAAACCCTAAAATCAACTCCTCCAGGTTGGTTGAGCACCCTTACGAGCCCGCAGCTCCTGGATTTGATCCACCGGGCTTCCCTTGAATTGTGCCAGCGATCGGTGCTTCGCCCCTGTTAGTTTGAACTGGGTTTTCAGGGATTTTGAGGGTCTTGGGATTGGGATTCAGGGATTGGGATTCAGGGTTTTGAGGGTTTCGAGGGGTTTGAGGGGCCTCTGGGGTTGAAAGGTTTCGGGTGTGGCGAGTGTTCTTCTTTAGGGTTTACGGTCTTGGGGTTGGGTTGCTGGGGGCGTTTTTGTGGTTTAGGGCTCTAGGGTTTTGCCTTGAGGCTGGCTCTGGAATGAAAAGCAACCCAACAACCCTAAGGCTAAATCCGATCTCCAAGCCTTGTACCTCTCCCAGCCTTGCACCCTGTTCTGGGCATTTATGGCCCGAGCCCTTGCTGTCTTTGGAAATGCAGTTCGCTGAGTAGTGGCAACAGGAACGGAAGAGTCTCGCAGAAATTTGCCCAGAAGCAATACAAACCGCAAGCCATGTTTGATGTAGCAAAGTTGAGAGGACTTCTGCTTTCGTCGTGGATGCAGCTATACTATAGCTATCAGAAGTTATCATAAGCATCTCCATATATATACATCTCGGGAATAGCGACTCTAAGACTCTAAGCCAGGGAGCGTCCAATGTGTGTTTAGCAAGATCAGAGCAACCGAAAGCCCCCGACTTCCACCAGCGCCGAGATCAATAGACCGCAATCTGGGCCACAATTGAAGAACATCCGTTAACAAGCTGTAGACACAAGATTCTCTTAAGAAAGTTTACTTCAGCCTCTTACACCACCTCAATCCAAGCCCTTCAAGACCCCACTCGTTGTCCCAAATCCCGAAGCTCCGCACCCTTCGCACTTAAGGGTGTATGGGCTCAGGGAAGTATGGGGCTCATCATTCCAGACACGCTTACCCCCTCAAACCCCAAAAGAGCGTCAAGCCCGGATCCGCAGCCTTTAACAAAGGTGCAGCCATAACAGTAACCCGTAAATCCTCTGAACTGAAACCCCGCCCCGCACCTGAAGACCCCAGTGAACCCTGAACACAGTGAACACAAACCCTCTATTGTACACCTCCACGCCCAAACCTTCAGCCAACACACACACAGAAACACAGTTGGACACCCCTGAAGGAGTTAGCTAGAAGGTTGCAATGCAGGTGCATGAGAAGGCATCATTGCAGGTACAGGATGAAGCGTCCTTGATCCCTTCCCACCTTTGGCAATAGCTTTATTGCGTGCAGCATGCCAAAAGGCGCTGCACACACACTCACCCACCCCGACCGAGGATGTTCCAGCGGGTTCGCCCCTGGCGGGCGCGGCCGGCACCTCTCTGCGCAGAGCACGCTTGGAGCCGGAGGCAGGAGTGTAGGGTTAAGGGTCTGTGCATTTGGGGCTTAGGCTCGAGCTCTGCAGAGTAGAGATGGCAGAAGATAATCAGGCCTTTCTTTTGGTGCGCTTGCGCTCCACTCCAGATTGCAGGAAGGCAATCCTTCCTAATTGTTCGCTCTGGCATTCAGGTTTTGGAGTCCAGGGATTGAACAGGCTTGGGTTTCAGAACTCGGGGGGGGGGGGGGGGGCTAAAGGCCCTAAACCCTCAACCCGAGCGGCTACAGTGCTACAGTGTTACTGGTGGTTAAAGGGACCAAGTTATGAGGGGCGGCAAGCGATACTTCAGTCGGGGTCCCCTTCATGCGGCGAAAGCTGTTCACACAAACCATAAACCCCGCGAACTCTTGCAAGCTCGAACTTCTGTAGGGCGATGAAGCCTTGTTATTTTCGTAGGGACAGGAGGGATAGTGCTTGACTTTCACAGCTTGCGGAACCAGCCTCTATTGTGGACATCGAAGAGGTCGCACTAGGGAGAATCCTGAGACCTTGACTTTGCCTTTGCCAGTGTACTGTCTCTACTAGCCCGCAGATCTCTGAAAATCCCACAAGCACAAAGCCTGGGGCCATGTGCAAGATGCAGCGCAGCCGGTAAAGTTCCCAATGACGTGAGTGCCAAAAACCGGCGAACATTTTTTCCCCTTAATGAGGATTCGACGGTGTGCGCGGGGAAACCCATTAACTCTCCAAATCCCCAAAATCACCAAACCCTAAATCCCTCCAAACCTGCCTCAGGAGGTTCCTTCCTCCCCTGCGGAGGGAACAAGTCGGAGAGCACGCCTGGAGCCAGAGGCAAGTTTGGAGTCATGAAACGGGGTTCAGGAAGCAAAGAGGGATTCTGAGAAGGGCTTTTCCCAGCATCTCTTGAATGTCTACATTCCCCCCATCTTGCGTATGGTTTCTCCTCTTGGTTGTCCCAAAAAATGGTGCAAGGGCAGGGGTTCGAGGGTCTTATGGTTTAGAGTTTAGGGTTTTCACTGCAATCCCTAAGCCTGACCTTTGAGTCCAGGGTTGTAGGGAGAAGTGCGAGGTGGTTCGGGGGTATGAGAGCAGTGTCGAGGGTTACCCTAATCATCCCCGAAGCCCCCACACCCACAGCCCTCATAAAGCCACAAGTCCAAATCCCTGAAGCCAGACGTCAAGAACTCCAACTCTTTTTTTCGGCATCCTCTCAATGCCGCAGCAACTTGGAGCACAAGGCCACGCAAATGCACACGGCGGCCACCTTCACAAGTAAACCCTGAATTTGGAGATAAAGTAATAAAATACGAAGACCCTAAACGCTAAACATGCGAAACTGTGATACTTTTTAAGGCGTTTCTTGGAAGACAGGTCACGCTGCCAGGTGCTACTTCGCCGGCAGGCTCTGCCACCTCGAGCCCTGCTTGCACAGTTTACAAGCAGGGTTTGTTTCTGCTGGCCAAGAAAACACTAGTTGGTGAAGCTTTAGGGATATTGGCATTTGGGGTTTTCTTAGGTTCACAGGCTACAGTCCGTAAGGGAGAGACCTCGACGGAGACAACGTTCAAAGGGACAGAAACCGAAACCAGTTGCCAGACATCCCAAATCCTGAAACGTACTGTAGCTGGAAACCGCTAGTTTCCAGCGAAGCAATGAGAGTACCTCTTTGATCAGCGCAACAACGCGAAGGTCGGGTCGTTGTTCTCGGTAGAAGTCTTGTTGAAGGTCAGTCTCCTCAGTGATGGTGTTTCCAAGTTCCTTCACAACTGGGACCTGTTGGTGCAAGGATGTCTCATGCTCCGGATGAGAACGAAGGATTTTCTCGTAAATTACGGCAGAGCTAGAGAAAATGCTCCCGTAGTTTCTGGTGCAGAGCATGAGATATGTGCTTACGTGTGAAAGGATGCGGAAGAAAGGCGATCGCATCGTAAAGTCACATCGTGACAAGATGGTGGCAAGTACGGAGCACCGGCTCCCACTTCTGATCCTTCACGCCCCCTAGCGAGGCAGACCACACAAAGGTTCGAGATCACCTTTGAGGTCTCAAAGTCCCAAGCAGTTGCTACGACTTCCAAGAGAATGGGTGTATAAGGGAGACCAACGCAGGTACCTTCGCAACTCAAGCCTAGATCGACATCTCCCAATCAACGCAACACAGCTTTGACTATCCTCCTTTGCATCTCCCAGGCTCCATCTCCTTGTGAGGAATACCAGAAGAATCAAAAGCAAAAGAGGAGGAGTACTCCGAGGACTCCCCCATCTGGAAATTTCCGGATGCCCGATTCTTGGGCTGGGAGTGCCATTCCCGACCCCTGCTTCCTTTTGCGAGACGTCGGAGATGGACCCACTCCGGTCGCAGCGCCTTAGGTCGCGCCATCAAGTGGACTTGCCCCACCGCATTCGTTGGAGGCTCAGTTGCAGCATTACCTACCTCCGCATCGGCCCACCGCGCGATACGTGAGAAAGGAAAACTCAAACCCCCCAACTCCAAGAAGACGCCGCATCTGTTCCGCCTCGGCATCCTCCAACTTAGTGCGTGAGGCCGAACGCGTTCTCCGCACACCAGAACGCTTTCCGCTCACCATCTTTTCCAGACTTCAAATCTCTGTTTGGAGGGAACGAGCCCTTTGTGGCCCTTGGACGCCCCGCGAGCTGCAAGAGGTCAGTGCTGCGAACGCCGCTCCCCTGGAAGCATCCTCGTTGACCCTGCAGCTGTCCCCTTTGCAAACACACACGGACCCGGCCCTAAGAAGAAGCTCAAGGCAAGGCGGTTTGCACGTTTGGTGGAAGTTCAAACACGCGAAAGGGGGCAAGTGCCGATTCTTGTGTCGCGAACAAAAACACCAGCAGCTGAACCCGCGTCACAAAACTTACAAGGCGTAAGGCGTGGTGAAGACATGGTAAAACATATCTTGCCAGTTCATGGAAGCTCCGGATCTTCGAGGCCGAAGTGGCGTGTCTTCAATGTCAAGAAAGAGCGCGACAAAATCAAGTTCAAGGAGCAACCTCAGGTCAAGGAGATACCAGTTGAGGGTAGTGGGGCCAGCTTGTTCAGCATTCAACAAGATACTCCATCAGCTGAGAGGATAGCGCAAACTGTGCGCACACCCAATCAAGGGACCTCCTCAGAAGCCTGCCATGACCGCGACGACAGCCGGAAAATCGCCAAAGCGTCCTGTGACCTCCTTGCCATGTCAGAGAAATTCTTAGCCAAGAATTCACATTGGGAATCGAGACCGAGTATGCCCGTGCCCCCCCCTCAACTTGCTTCTGAACTGTCGCAAGACAGTGCCTGGTTTCCTATTCAATCACCTTCCGGGCACCGCAAACAACCTGGAGGCGTTCTGAAGACTACGCAGATGTCTGCGACCTCTTTCTTGACTGTCCTCGACGACTGGTTCCAGCGAAAGGGATTCGTCCTGGTGCCAGGGGTGGTAAGGCGCAAGCCAGCAATATGAGATAATATGAGTCTGGAGTTTTAGGAGAACACCCCTCTAAGGGAACAACTCCTCTGTACTCTCCAATGAAACTAGCGCTGCAGAACATCCTCTGGCTCAGGGTGATGGACAGCGGATTCCTAAAGAAGATGCAGACGAAGAGTTCTGCACGGATTATGGCCAACCAAAACCAGGCCGAGCGACCAGCCGCCTTTAAATCAATCATCAGGCCTGAGTCCGTTGAAATTGCAGCTTCGTGCAGCTTCGTCAGGCCACCGCGCGCAAAGTCTTCATTCACACAGCGTGAGAGAATTTCCGAGCGAGACAGAAAGAGCGGCGCCTGCCGCCCTTGCAAGCAGGCCTGGCACATCTTGCAGATTGGACTTCTCCAATCGAAAGAAAGGCTGGCCACTTAAACAGCTCATCTTCCTCGGCGACGGCTCCCCGGGCCGACATGATCAAGTAGCCCGACTTCCCTGTGTGGGTAACAGCAGCCCATAGCCGCCGCAAAGACGTTGTCATGTATGACAGTGATGTCGGCCCAACGGGATTGGTTCTGAAACGGCTAAGTAGGGCGCCGCGCTTTACATGCCCCAAATCGTCATTCCAAATTCGCGTCCCCCGATCTCTCCTTGTGATTGTCACCTGTTCAACGTACGGTTGTTGATCGTCACACCTTCTTCATCCTATTTCAGCTAATCAGTTGCTCCGAATTTGAAGCCCAGATTCGCTTTGCACGGGTAGGCCGAATGAACGTTGCGTTGACATGCTCCACCTCTCGTCGTTGAAGATTTCACCGCCCTTGTTCCCCTAGTTTGTGATATGAAACAGGGTTTATATTACTGTTATTGTTGAGTGTATATAAGCTTCCTTTTTAATATTGGTGAGTGTATATACCTGGTGTCCTTTTGGGGGTACAAGAAATATATACCCTACTTCATATCAGTTTGTGCGCTTTGCTCAGCTTACTAACTTGGTCGCCGCTCTACGTTCATGCAGCAATTCCAAAGCATACAGGTTTCATCATGGGTTAATTATGAAGAGGATACAAGGAGTTCAGACTTTGGCTCATGTAGGGCTGAAGTGAGTTTGTTTGAGGGAGCGGAGTTGCAAGTGTGCGCATCTGGAAGAAGGCTTGAAGCATCGTGGACGAAGATGATGACCCTAAAGTTTTAGGTGTGCAGATGGCAGTCAAAGTAGTGAACCAGTTGCTACCGCTGACAATTGGCATGACAGGAAATTGATCATGGTGGGGTAGCTCTGCTAGGCAAGTGACAGTTCTGGGTTTAAAGTTCTGGGTGAATTGTTTGTTATTTACCATGGTGTAGAGGCTCGAAATCACCTGACTCCATACTCTCCACCTGAAATCGGGCTGGCTCAGAGCTACGGTCTCGACTCCCACGCGCGATATGCGGCTCCATTAGAGTGCTACGCCCACTTATGCAGCTTAGAGGGTGGCTCATATTAGCGTTTAACAGTGGGTGCTTTTGACAGGAACCCTAAACCCTAAAATGTAAACCCTAAACCCTAAACCCTAAACCCTAAACCCTAAACCCTAAATGATGGAAGCAAGGCCGCTCGTAGTCCCCGATCGTTTGAACCCAAGCCTGACCGGATCGGGTTTCGCATCTGCAAACATGGAGATATGTACAGTTATGTACATAGCATGCATCTGTTTTAAGACTGTGCTACAGGGGGTCTGATTTAACCTATTAAGCCGCACAAGAGGAAGTGTTAGCGTTAAACCCCTACGTACGGTCTAGGGTTTGGGGTTTTTAAACGGTTTGAACCAGGACTGGCGCTGCCTCGGTGAAAGGCGTTCCGCCGCGTACCAGCGGCGCATCCCCTCGGCGGAAGACAAACCGAAAAGGCTCGAAACACGGAGGGCTTTTCGGGCTTTAGGGTTTAAGGTTGCGGGGGGTAGGGATAAGACTAAGGAAGGTTCATTTCCTCGAGTCTGAGGCCTCGGGAAGCTACACCGAAGCTGAATCTCCAACTCTACGAGACACCTCCGTCCAAAGTATGACTGTATACACACATGGAAAAATGGAGAATGAACTAGAAAGGCTGTCGGGTGCTCTGTATTTCAACTAATCCGCCCGCATTATTAGCAGCACCCCCCCCCCCCCGCCTCCCTTTGAAACAATACCCTTGTCATACAGCATGCTACAGTGGCGCAATTCAATCTTGGGGGGGGGGGGGGGCAGCAGATGCAGGGATTGTCTAGGTGTCACGGAAGGATGTTGGTATTCAGATCCCGGCATTGTTCCACTAGGGCATCTCTCAATCGATCTCTTGCTTCAGAGTTTGGGCTTTGCGGCTGCAAGATTCAGGCTACGTTGAGGCGTCCATCAGCAAGACACACATTTCAGAAGATGAAAGTAGCTCTTCCTGGGCAAAACCCTAGTCCCTTCCCCAACTCTTCAAATCAATCGTGTTCTCCCAGATATTTCCTCGCCCCTCTTCTTCTGGGCCACCAAACAAACACTCCATGGCAGCCAGAAGATGCTAGTAGCTGCCGTGCAGGCTACCAATGGGTTGGGTAGTTGGGTGGATGTGTACATAAATGTTTGAGTGAGAACGAGGCGTTTAGTTGGTTCAACAACCCCCCGCCCCGTACCGCCCCCCCCGCCCCCCAGCCCCCCACCCACGCCCCCCACCCAGCCCCCGCCCAGCCCGCGCCCCCCCCCACCCCAAAAAAAAAAATCATGAGAAAGCCTCTTGGAGGTGTTTGGGTCCGACTAGGTACTGGCTTTGTGGCGGCTGATGACCTGCCCCTGACAGACGAGGAGGAGGTGGCAGCGGAGCCTTCAAAGGCCATTTTCGGGCTGAGGGGTTTTGGGCCTTTAGGGCCTTTAGGGCCTTTATGGTTAGGCCATTAAGTAAACCCCAAACCCCCCACAGACCTTCTAAATCAAGGTCCTGCATCCTGGGAATCCTAAACCCTTTGGGGGTCTCTAGTAGGAGTAGCCCCTAGTCCTTGCAAGAGACCGGCGCCGCTTCGAATCCAAGCGCTTCTGAAGGCACCTGTAGCCTAGGGCTTTAAAATTGAGGTTCGTTTGAAAGAACCTTGCCTTGGCGTGTAGGGTCAATAGGCTTGCTGTTGAGTCGATGATTGTTGCCCGAGGTAAAAGCAAACAGCAATGGCTAATCGGCCTGTAGCAGCACCTCGACAATATCTAAGTCTAGGGCTTCTGTCTAGGGGGTGCTCGGCATTCCCCAGGAATAGGCAGAATCTGGGAAGTGCCTTGCATGAGGGCTTTGAACAGGGAAGACATCTGAGAAGATACGAGAAGCACTTAAAGCACTTAAGATCACTTAAGCAATGTTCGCTTGCATTTCTTGTAAAGGGCTTATGGCTTAGGCTTCAGGGTATCATCCTGTTGATATGTCTCCCACACCTCTTCCATTCTGTATAGGCGTTTAAATGAACTCCATGAGGCTTCGCTGGCTTAATCGAAGGTACGTCTCGTGGGGTGCAATATAGCCCGAATCTTCGGCAATCAAAGGGCTGAAACAAATACGACACGTGTTCTTTGGTGCAGTTATGGCATGTTGTCCCTGAGATAGCTTTTTCGTTGGGAATCCCACTTTGTGGCTATTGCCAGAAGGGGAGGGGGGGGGGGGGGGGGGTGCCTTCTTTGAGAAATACGGCAAAATCCTAGGCTTGATTTACGCCTGAATCCAGCAAGCGCAACGTCTTTGCCCATCCCCCCCCCCCCCCGCCATCTCGTGTTAGAGGCGAGCGCAGCAGTGCCCCCTCCCACCATGGTCTCTAAGTGTGTGTCTGTGGTCCTTGAACTTGGGGTTTAGGGTTTTCGGGTTCAGGATTCAGGGTGTACTTTAAGAAGTTGTGCCGCAGGCAGTTGCAAAGCCGGCCGATAGCACGGAGGCCGAGGGCGAACGTTAGCAGCCCTTCGCAGTTCCTAGTGTTCCTCTATGTTGCCGGCCCGCGCTTTTGTTTGTTTTGGGCCTAAGGTTGGTAGAAACCCTAACCCTAGGCTCTAACCTTAAACCCTAGACGGTAAGCCCTACCTAAAAGGATTCAGGTTTGCAGCACAGGGCGACTCGAGTGAAGGTCGAGGGTCTGTTGAATCGGACTAGCACGATGACTCGAGTATTGTGTTTGTGATCATTGCAACCAGCCCCACCTGCTTGTATCCTGCGAGGTTGTCTATCAGCCACCAAAATCAAAACCCTCAAGCTCCAGATCCAAAACCTCCTCCTCCCCCGCCCAACCCCCAACCCCCCCCCCCCTTCCCCCCCGGCCGATTCCTGCGCCACCGCAAGGTGTCGGGCAAGAAAGTGGGCTTTGATGCTGCTTGGGGCTTAGGGTTTAGGGCTTTAGAGGGTTTATGGCGCAGCGGACATTCTGCATCTTAGCTATAGGGCTCCAACCTTTCATTCATGGCCCTGCACCTCCAAAGAAGTATTCTTCATTAGAAATAACCCTAAACCCTTGGCTGAGGGCATTAAGAACTCATGCCTTATGGCTTTCTTGCGCAGCCATGCTCAGACAGGCTTTATTTGGGTTAAGGTTTAGAGTTTAGCGCGTAGGGCTGAGCATAGTTCCAAAAGTTGGTGTTCAAGTTATGCCTATGCCCTCGTTGTAATCCTTGAAACCCGCCCCCCCCCCCCCCCTCCTCCCCAGAAAAGTGAACCCCTTCAATTTTTGGAACCCCCCCGGTTGGCCCGTTGGCTTGGGGGACTGTGATGTAGGCATCGGGCTCCGGCTAGCCGTATCTAGCCCGTCGTTTTTTGCATGTGAACAACTACAACTAAAATGATCCCCTCCCCTTCGCCCCGCGCCCCCGTCCTTGGTTCTTCGGTTTGTTCCTGCCATGACGCCCGGGGTTGAGGGGAATGGGCTTGTTTTTGTTTTTTGGTTCTGCGGTTGGGGAGTGTTTTGTTTAGCCGGACTTAGCCTCGGAGATTCAGGTGCCAGACTCTCCCACAGCGAGGCCGCCGTCCAAGGCTACCCGCAAAGGCCTTGTGAGAGGGGGGGGGGAGTTTCGGTTCTAATCTCGGGTCACTCTAGACCCGGTTTTGGAGCCGGGAAGGGGGGTTTTGGAAATCATGGATTTGGCAAGTTTTGAGGTTAAAGCTGCCCCCAACCCGCCTTTTTGGAGGCGAGAAGAAGGTAATCATGGATTTGCCAAGTTTCGTGGGCTAAAAGCTCCCAGTCCCAACCCCTTTTGAATTCCCCGCAGAAGACCCCAAGCAAACAAATAAATACAGAGTTATTCCCCTCAGAGGACCCCACGAGTTGCGTACCCCAAGCAAGCAATTAAATCCAGAGTTCATTCCCGCAAGAAGGCCCTTAGAGAACAATTGTCTGGATAGGGGGGTTGAACAACACTGACAAGCAACTCTAGACTCAATTGTCTGGAGTCTAAACCCTTGGCTAACAATTAAATCAAGAGTTCATTGTCTGAATCGCGGGTTCAACAGCCCCAGAGCAGAAACAATTGACTGCAGACTTTTTGTTTTGGACTGATATTTTCATTGCTTCCCATCCCTCAATCCCACCCCGCCTCCTGCAACAAAAGAGCACAATGCCAGCCAGCAAAGTCCCCGAAGCAGCCCCAAAAAGCTGAAATGGGGAGCTGCAAGAAGCATGAAGACAGGAAGCTCTGTCAGGGTACATGTCAGGGACGATGTCAAATACGCCAGCAGGCCAATGTTTGTGAAGAGGCATTGGCGACCCAACAAGCACAAAAACCCGAGGAACAAACGCTGGGTATGTGCCGCATTGCAAGAAGCGCGCAGGACGGCGTTTCTAAGCCGAAAAAAGAAAAGTGCGTCTGCGAAGGACCGTGGCTGCATGAACACCCACTGAACCCACTCAGCTAAACCATGCAAAGCCCGAAACTGACCTGTCGGCCCAAGCCCCAAAGATCGCCACCATCTGGCTGCAGGTACCGGGTTTGTGGCAACTGCTGACATCCCACTGACAGATGATGAAGAGGAGGAGGACCCAAGGTAAGACAGAAGGTTGAAAACTAGGGCTTCGGGTGTGGGATGTTTGTGGGCATGGAGTCAGGAGATCGGGTTGAGGCTAGTAAGGAACTCATTCAGCCTTTCTTAATACCTTAACGGTCAAGCTACTTGGGCACTGGTGGCGCAGCCCGGAACTGCTTCTAGTTTCGGTCATGCTGTTGATGTTGGTGGCAGCCATTGTCCTGGTAATGTGAACCACTCACATTATCGGCTTATCCTCCTCAGAGCTCCATCGATGTACCTCAAAATCCATCGCGCAGACTTCGGTCCACTTTGCCCCAAAACACACTCTTCTAGTTACGTGGACCTCCACCTGTACCACTTATTTTAGACCCTTATCCCTGAACCCTGACCCGTTGACCCTGAACCCTAAAAGCGGGATCATCTGTTTCTGGGTCTCTGGGTTGATGATTTAGGGTTTAGGCTCTCATGGACAATCCCCCTACTAGAGTCCCCCGCCTCTGAAGCGAGAATCTTGCCCGTATTACATGTGTTCTCGTCTGCCAAGGCACCAAGCAACGTCATCCCCCCCCCCCCCCCCCCCCACGCGCTGGCGTCCTCTGAAGTTTTCTGGGAGCACTCCCAGGATGGCCTTTTTTGCGGCGATGTGCAAAGGGCACACCTTAAGAAGTCGCCGACTCTGAAGGATATCGATATCAATTGAGAGCCCCGAGGGAGTGGCCTTCTCAAGTGACTTGCAGCAAGGGCCGTGTTGGGGGCCTTGGTCCAGTTGTGTTGCGGCTGCTGTGGCGAGGTTAAACGCGTCCCAGCTTTTGAGGCGGGCCCGAGGCCACTGGGAGCTCCTCTCGTGTGAGGACGTGCATCAGGATCGATTGACATGAACAAGCACCGCCTTCAAACAGCCAGGGCAGCATCTCGGGGGTTAGGGCTTACACCACGAGCCACGCGAATCAGGAATGCTCAACCATACACTTGAGAAACTAAGAGGTGGGGGCATGCACCAATACATGGGATCGAATCAAGCAGCCTCCCAACTACAGGAGTTTGAATGCAAGGGAGTCGGGTCCCGGGCTAAGGCCTTAAACCCTAAAACCCATCTAAACCCAGCCTGTCTAAAAAATAGAGTCGAAAGCAAGTGGCAGAGACATGCTTCGGCTAGCAGCTTAGTGCCTGACTGAATTCGGACATCGGCAGCAGGAGCAGAAAGGTGTGTCATTAACATCTTCTCAAATAGAGTGCCGTCGCGACCATTGGTGGATCTTATATCAAATGTGCTGTTGAAGACAAACCAGAGCCCAAAACACAAATCCCTGAGCCCTGGCTCCTGAGCCGTGAATTCGCAAACCTCAGAGTAGTTGGCTGGCGAAGGAAGCTTCACCGGCGCCGCCTGCTGCACCACCTGTGGCAGCACCTGCTGCGCCGCCTACTGCACCACCTGCTGCACCTGGTGGTTCTCAGCAGGACAGGGCTTGCGCGAAGGGATTGGGTGTAGGACCCACTGCTTACGGTGATGTTTGTGCCCAGGGTTGAGGCTCTGTCCCTTTTGGTTCCAACTGCACGGCTATGGTTCCTCCGCTTCGTCAGACACTAGGGAATCCTTACTAACATTATGCGACGTTCCATTGTCTAGGAGTCTAGGTTTGAGCGACACTGAAGCCAACTCGCGCAAGTTGAAGCCCGAATCGAGGGCCCAGGTTTAGGCAATTGTCCTTGGCCCCCAGTCTCCAGGCTACTCCACCGCAGGGTTTGCTGACCGATCCTGAAAGCCAAGTCCGGCGCTGCCTGTACTTCAATCGGGCAGGATCAATGAGGACGCGGGTGGGTGGACGTGCTCTGCAATCGGAAACTCTCCTTGTCGCCTTCTATGCTCGCGCAGAGCTCGGAAGTTGGGCCAATTCAAGAGGAGGAGCTGGCCTGGGCACAATGCGGAATCAAGATGTTGAGTTCCTCCGACGTGAAGAAGCCGGCGTGGCGGCAGGTCAACGTTCTGACCTAGCTGCTGTTGCTTCGTCTACCTGCCCGGCATCTACCTCTGACGATGTTGTGATGTGCCAGCGGCTCGCAGATGACACTGTGCAGTTCCCGTCATAAGCCGTCAGCACCTATTAACACCCCAAATTCTTAAAAAAGCAACCCATATTAAACCCCAACACCAGGAGCCGAGCCAGCCCGCGGCCGCTTCGGGAGCACAGCGGAAAGTTCGTATGGAGCCAGAGGCGGATCTTCCAGGTTTAGAGGTCGAGGGCCTAGGCTTCAGGGCCTGTAGAAATAATTACATGTATTAGAATTTAGAATGTAGGCTGAGGGGCCCAAATAAGTCGAGCAGGGTGTCGGACTTTCAGGCTGCATGGAGATAATGTTCCGATTTTTCAGGCTTTTGCTTTTTTGATTAAGCCTGTTACTGTATTAAACCCTGAGCCAGACCTCCAGACCTTTCCACCCTACATTCCCTGGAGCCTTGAAAGCCTCCAAACCTTGACGGACCCTACTCAAAATTCTAAGAACTCTCAAAACCCTCAAAACCCTAAACGCTTCCTACGGTCTCTGGAAGCTAAAGCCGACTTCAGAAGCCTGGAGCTTCTCCGAACTCTTCGTTTTGTTTAAACTCAAAAGCCCCTAAGTCCTAGAAGTTCCTCGACACCGTTAGAGCTTAGGACTTCGGGTTCGCGTGTCTCAGAAATGCTGGGCCCTTTTTTCTGCGGGGGAAGGGGGGAGGGGTCTGTACTCAGCATGTTGCAGATGGTTGGAGCAGTTGCCCATACACCCCACAGCAATATTATCTCAAATCTGCAGAAACGTCACCTTGCGTCTTCACATATTCCCCTACATGATTGCCAGGTCTTCCTCTAAACTTGAAAGCCTCAACAACCCTACCCCTAAACCATAAACCATAAAACCCTACACCAGCCGCTCTTTGGAGCCAGGTTGCAGAGCAGGGTGCTGCTTCGGGAGCTTCCTCCGCGAACTTTGACAGCAAGAAAGGGCTGGGGTTTGTGGAAAAGACAAGCAACTCGTGGATGTGTTTAATTCAGGGCAGGATCCCCGCTCAAGAATACATCAGGCTTTGATTCTGACATGAGTTGTAGTCACTCATGATGAACGATAATCCCTGCACACGTCGAACCCTTCAACCCCAAGCCCCTCCAATACAGGTTTTCTTAGCAGGGGTGTTCTGAAAAGATCGCTTCGCTTGGAACCCAAGAGCAAGGATAGCGTAAATCTCCAGCTTGGCAGGCTATCAATGCACCTGAAATCCAGTGTTCCCTTCTGCACGAAGGACCAGCCGCGAAGCTGAACAATAGCTTCCAATTATCTTCTCTAGGTCCGAGACGATCCTAAACCATAAGCCCCAAACAGTAAGCCCTCAAGGCTAGCAAGTTCTGCAATCCTTACGATGATGTAGGGTCGGAATAATGACGAATAATATTCCCTTATGGTCCTTTGTAATAAAACTATAATTTCCCCCCCCCCCCCCCCCCCAAAAAAAAAAAAAAAAAGCTGTTCTAATTATTCAGGCCCCTTTATTCGTTGCCGGGAATCTTTACGATAATGTGCAAGAACTGTGCCAGTGCCAGACGATCCACCCCTGCCCCAAACACTCATGGTTTGACATTTCTGGGTTCAGGGTTCTACGAGGCTCGAATAGCTGGTGAATAGCTAGAAGGCTCGGAGGCCTGCGGTCTCATGGTAAACATGAGCTGTGCGGGTTATCAGGCCCTGAACCCTGGGAACTTGGCCCAAAACCTTACAATAGACCCTTCACCAAGTATCTCGACATCCAGCTCAGGAATGGTGCTTCCGGGCCGAAACGAAAAGGCTTACCAACGCGGGGCATGTGCTTTCGGGATAAGGGTTTTGGGCACAGCGGTCTCCCTTGTGCACAGTGCGATGCGTCCCTTTTGGGTCAACTCCTAGCAAGAAATTACCAGAGTCTACTCCGGTAAATCGCCCATGCTCGTTTCGATGCCATCAGACCGCAAAGCGCCGACAGTTTCGCATTTGCCGAATCCAGACAGTTACGCATCTCGCAAACCCAGAAGCCAAAAGTCTGACGGTGAGCGTGGGCACGCGCGCCTTGGCAAGGGCGCGATCTTCGTCCAAAATGCGAGGAAAACACAATGATCCAGGCCGTGTGCGCACCGCCCGGCTTCATCGACCTACCCGCACTTGCCACGGTAGAACCCCATAGCGTTGACATTGCTAGAAAAGAAAGCCATGGTTTCCATCACATCCACCGGAACGGACGAGCGTCTCCAATTCTTGTGCCATACGACTGAAAGCCTTCCCAAACAAGTGATCGTCTGACATACGACTGGCTCCGAGAAGCCGAGCTTTGCATGGAGGGCTGGCTCTGGGGAGGGAATGTTTCAACGCATGAGCGGTTTCTCTAATGCTGCCGTCAGTTGCGTTTTGTCATCATGTTGAACTCCAGGCCAAACCTTTAACTCTAGACCCCGAAACCAGGGCCGACGCCAAGTTTGAGGCTTTGCGACTTTGGGTTTAAGGTTAAGGCAAGGCCCTTCACTAGAGCTGCTTGATATTTCAAGCTGCTTTCTGTGCTTAGTAGGCACTGGCTTCGTCATGGCCGGTGACCTACCTTTGACAGACGACGAGGATGATGAGGAGGAGCCGCCACAGGCCCGTCTGAGGATGCTGTTCAAGGTCCCTGGCCTGGGTTTGGGATTTGGTGGCGCAAGGCCGCAGATCAAGGATTCGAGGTTATAGGATTTAGGATTTTGCGATCAGGTTCTGAGATGATGCGTTCAATATGTGGCTCTTTTCATATCATTCCTAGTAATTACTACTATTCATTATAACAATTTTCTACTTTTTCTTCTCTTACTACCACCACCACCACCACTACCACTACCACTACCACTACTGCCACTACTACCACTACTACCACGCCTACCACAACTACCACTACTGCCAATCCCTACCACTACTACCACTACCACGACAACATTTTTGCATTGCACTCACTGCCAGAATCAGCATGTGGACCTCTGATCACTTTGGATCCTCGGCAAGTCGGCTACTCTGTATCCGCCTTGGGAGCTCCAGCAGTCTTTGCTAGTTTGTACTTCACGCCCCTCGGGGCTGCTGAAGATTGTTGTGCACAGCTATGTTCGAGTATGTGGAATGCATCCGCCCCTCGGGGCTGCGATAGCGCTGTGCTGGCTGGGCACCCTACGACCGCTTCCTACTGGCTCACCTGCACCCGCGACTGCAGCAGTGCCGGCTGGCCCCGATGTTGTGTTGCAGGCTATAGCTGTGCGCTAGCTGAGTTTGGTGTGATTAAGGCGGGCAAGGATGATATAGAAGGTCTCACCCGCCTTTGTTATTTCACAGTCCAGCCTTTTGGACTTCGGGAGGATCGCTTCCTCCAGATTGCCAGGTCTCACTACCTGCTATACTGAATTTGCTTTGGCAGAGTACTTAAGGATGTTCAGGAGGAAACCTCCTGACCTGAAGCATTGAATCAAAGAAGAAATTGGAGTGGGCACGGAGGCTGCCACCGATATCAAGTACTCATCACTGCTAAGGAGGGAAAAGTAAGCACGGCTACCCCGACACCCTACTGTGAGTCACTGCGTCCAGCACCCACGCACCAGCTGTTTAGCGAGCCGTACCTCTGGTGAGGCCGACACTCAGCGTTCCCGTCTAGTGACGTCTCACACAGGTAACGCTAAACAACTGGCAGAGGGCCGTAGGCAGAGCGCACCAAGGCGGCCTTGCCCGTTCCAAGTAGAATGCCCAAATTTGATGCAGGGAAGCTGAGTTTGCGAAGCCTGGCCTGGGACGCCTTGCGCGGCTCCTGGGGCCAGCGCTGCGACAGGGCAAAACTTCACGCCTGGTCGAGAAAATGTGGAGCTAAGGATATTCAGGAGGAAACCTCCTTATCTGAAGCAATGAATCAATAGGTTCAAGAAAACGGTAAGATTGAATTAAGAAAGAAACAAAAGTGCATGACAACTAGAGTAGATCAAGATTGTCAGCTTGCTGACTGAAAAAGAGAATTAATGATTGTAGTTTGCCTGAAGCGCAAGCTGCTCACAACAGAAAGTTCCATCAAGTGTGAGCATGCATGCTGGTGCCAACGAGATGATTAGCTGCAAGCAATGCTATCTGGAGATCACTCCCTGCCTGATTGTTCAGAGCATCGGTTGACGTCAGCCAAATGCAGCCTGCATCACGAGCGGTGTGCTCTGCATGGGGTAGGTGGATGGGATCTCCATTGTGCAACACAGACTCAGGCAAGATTTCTTCCTCATAGCCGCTGATGGTCACAAAAAGCCATCTGCTTTTGTTGCAAGGCTGGACAAGTGATATTGCAATCCCTTGCTGGAGAAGCTCCATTGCACTTTAATGTATGAAGAAGGTCTCAAGAACATGAAATATACGAACAACATGGGAGGAAGCCTCCTAATGAAAGAAATAAAGAGACACTATTATCAACCTCTGTGCTAAATGGAGTTCTGCCATACTAATGCATGGCTTAGTCGAGCTGAGAGTTGCACCTTCAAATGTGCCGATTTAGGTGTTGAAAAGTGTACAGGGAATCGGCGAGGTGCAAGAAGGGGAGGAATCCTCCGGAGGTAGCCTCCACTCATACTGTGAGTCCTGCCGAAATTGTGGTCCACTGTGCGATCGCTATGTTCATTTCCGCATCCTCTGCAAAGAACTCATCACGCACCTGCCCAACCTCTTGTTGATACTGAGCGTCAAGATGCGGCGGAAGCATGCTTGAGGTATACCGGATAATGTGCGTCTCACGATAGAAGCTCTCGAGTTCGGTGAGGATCACGCTGTAGTACCACGTTCCTTGGGTGGTGGGAAGCTCGGTGAACCTCATCAGGCTTAAGTATCGTAGGCTGATGCTCCGCAACTTTTGGCGCCGGGACGCCTTGATTTCACGCCATTCATCATATCCGGGCAATGACTGTACTGCCCAAAGTAGTGTCTTCAACCTCTCTGCTTGGAGCACCTCATGTGCGTAGTTCATGAACTGAGCGAGGATTTTCACCTTGTGAGTGTTGAAATACTCCGCAACCCTTGTGCTGGTAGTCTCGGAGGAGATGTTCTGGTCCTCTGCAACTACCTGCTGGTGCACGAGAGCAACCAGGAGCGGAGTGAGCGCTTGCACCAAGCTAGTGCTCTCCATTGGAAACACAGGTGTTGATGGCTGGATTCGAGGTTAGAATGGCTACTGCCAACGGAAGTGTGAATCGGTTTCTTATGGCAGGCAGGCAGTGACCATTGCTAACAAGCATGCAAGGGCTCTAGCTGAAGGCTGCACAGCTCAGGAACTAGGAACTGCAGAAGGAAGTGCCTGCCACTGCTTGTGGACTTCGCGACGCCAAGCTCACCTGGGCAATGTGCAGGTGGAGGGTGGGGGAAACTCCTCTTAGTGCATGCAAAGAGAGACAACTCGTTCAGGCTGTACCAAAGTCTTTGTTGCCTTAAGCAGAGGGCGTACATGCTGTCTACTTTAAAATGAAGTGGAGGAAGCCTCCGGAGGAAGCCTCCCACTGCGAAAGTAGACCACAGCAGAACGAATTCGGTACAGGTGAAACTGCTGAAGACGCTTTAGAAGGGCAGAGACTTGCCTGTGTGCCGATCTATGACAGTGCTGATGTGGGACAGGTCAATGGGTCCACGCGTCAGCAGTACTCCATTCTTCGCCCGACGCACTTTGTGTCCACTGTCGATCAAAGACGGCAGGTGGATCCAGATCTCCACTGAGGAGTCCTCCCTGAATCCTGCAGTTTTGGTTGGTGACAAAGACATATGTATGTCACGTCTTTGCATTCTGCGCAGCTGAGAGGAGCGAATCTGGTGCCAGGCCCGCCAGCTCGTCCCGTGGACACCCCACTCCGGTGTTGTTGAGGAGGTCAGGACCTCATGCAGTTGATCGTCTTCCAGTGGGATGTCACGACCATGACCCTGTAAGGCTCTGATGTAGATTTCCCCGTCTTCCTCTGAGATCATCTGCTCCATGCGGACCTTCTGTGAGATTTCCAGTACTCGCTGTACTTCGTGAACTGTCACTTCAGCCCGCCAGAATTGCCTGGAATTAAGAAGGCTTTTCAGATTGGCATAGCCAGCAGTGTCTAGCGAAATGCCATACTTCGCTGGGTCATGTCTGAGAGCCTGTGTGAGGAGCTTGCCTATCATCTCTCGTCTGGTTTCGTGAGCGCCCCGTCCAGAGAGCCGATCAAGATTAACATCCAGATCTGCTAAACTCGGTGATTGCTGAGTTGCTGGCTGCCAGGCGTGCTCTCTTCTGCCTCCCTCTTGATGCTGTGGGACTTCTTGATGAAATGGATCCTGTAGATCTGTGCCTGCGGGATCAGCAGCTGGTGACCAAATCCCCCAGGATTCATCACTATCATCTTCGGGCTGGTGCAAGGAGGTCGGCAGAGCGCTTTGGTCAGAGGCCATTGCCTTGTTTCCTCTCCAAGGAGGAGCTGCGGCCTGCCAGGTGGAGCTATCATCATCTTGAAAGGCAGCTGATTCCTTGGCATGCTGGGAGGAGGATCTTGGTGGATTTCTGTATGAACTCGGCTCCTCCGGTCTTTCCCTCGCTATGCGTTGAATTGGGGCAGCTTCCGCAAGGGGATTCCAGCCAGTCTGCACATAGGTCCCCAAAGGCAGTGAGTCTGTGATGTGAAGCAACAGCGCCTCGAGCTGGACGTAGTCTTCCCTGAGAATGTACTGATCCGTTACTTTGGAGCCACGGAGAGATCCTGCAGCCTGGTCGAACGACACTGCTAATTTGGCCGCAACTGCTCGTAGAGACTTGTTGCCTTCCTTCAAGATGGGAAACCATACATGCGTCACATATGACTCCGCCTTGCGCTCATGCCTGCCGGAATGGATGTAGACTCCTGGGTAGCCCTCGAAATATTGTTCTCCTTGAGAGGAATCCTGGGACGGTTGCAACTTTCCTAAATACAGGATCGAGTAGAGCGATTCCAATTTGGTCCCATGATAGCCCACTCTGTCATCCGTGCCGGTGCATCTCTGAACAACATCTCTTAGGGGAAAGCGCACCCAGTCTTCCTGCATGACAGGATCTCCCAACTTTGCAGTCAAATCTGAGTTGCTCGGACCTTTACGCGTTCTCAGAAATGTACGGATAAATATTTTGGCCTCCTCCATGACATCCTTAGTCGGATCCAGTTGTTCACGCTCCTTGTGACGCTTGGTCCATGCATAGCGGCTCTGGACATGAGTGCTGGTGTTCCAGTCTGATGCCTGCCCACTGGCCCTCCGATCAAAATCAGGAACCAGAAAGGAAATGGATTCAGCTTGTTCTGGAGTTCTTTCGGAGGAAACCTCCGCGGAGGAAGCCTCCGCTCTCGGCAGGAAAGTGACAGGCTGTGAGGACGGAGCTGCCTTGGCCTTCTTGCCTCCTCTGTTGTGATTCGGCTTACGCCGGGCCTGGCGCTGTGCGTCCCGCCAGCTCAGTGGTTCCTTGCCTTGTTGCTCTCGCCTTCTATTTAAAGCCTCAAACTCATCATTCGTCAAATCACGCTCCATTTTGAGGGCCTGATCCTATTGGCTTGAGAGAAGCTTCGGCATTGCAATGGGCCAATGAGCGAACTTCAACCAAGCAGCTGGTGGGTGTCCCTACAGAGGAGAAAGCTATTCACAAATCCTCCAACCTGAAAGAGAACCCGGACAGGGGAGTAATCCTAAGAAGGATGGAGTGGTTGCTGCTCAGAGGGTGAGTGATTGCACTTGCTGTAATTCTGACACGCGTAGGCCGCCGACCGTAGCATGGAGGAAGCCTCCGGAGGAAGCCTCCCGAGCTATGCAATGCGAGTGCGCGCATACAGGCTGGGCTATGATGCAGTGATAGCAGAGGCTTTTGACTCCCTGGTGCTGAAGACATCTCACACGAGGACTGATTAATACAGACCATCTAGGAAGCTATGTACTAGTACGGATTCTGAGCAGGCCGCCGTTGTGCTCTTGGCCTCACACTGCTCGACGATGGTCCTGGTAGCATGACTCTGATGCCTTGGTAATGAAGAGTCCAGGTCAAGTAGTCCATCCGTTCAGAGAGAGCTTGGGTGTCGGACAGACGATAGAGACGCTCGATGTGAGCTCCATAGATCTGTGCTCTCTGAGCGAGCTGAGTCACCTCTGCGCTCAGTTGCCGGACTTGCCCATGTAGTCTGACCTGATCCCGTTGCATTTCCTCGATGAGGTGAGCTTGAGCATCTATAAGCTTCTGGGCTTTGCTTAGCGCAGTATCCAGCTCCCAAAGTGCCACTCGATCAGCCTCCGTAAAGATCCAGCCCTCTCTGGCACACATGCGTTCAGCTCGGTATGACATTGGCTCTCTACTAGCCAGCTATGGGATTGATTGCGCGAGCAAGAAAAGCTGCTGTGATAGGAGAGATACAGATGTTGCTGGGAGAGGAAGGCAAGCTGAGAGACAATTCGGCGCTTATTGAAGGCAATGCAGAATTTTTTTGCCTCTATGTGAAAGGATCTTCTCAAGCTGAAGGTGCTCTATGAGCTAGCTGCTGCCGGATGCCTGCTTTGCAAGCGACTTAGCTGTTGGACTACGCTGAACGCTCCCTGGCCTTAGTGAGCCTTCAATGGCTGCCCAGACTGCATTGTCCGTGAGTCCGGACAGGGCTTGATGGAACTTACCTTTGAGATGTTGGAGTTGGACCTGGATGTGAACTCGAACTGGGCCACCTGTCATCTTCTCGACGATCGGACGTGATGGCATGAGCCTGGAGATCAACTGTGGGTGCTGCGCAAGCTCCTCCAAGCACGTTTTGAGCAATTGAACGACGTCTTCTGCGGGGACTGCCCTTCGAGCAGTGTCATGCACCGTCTTGTCTTGCTCACTGCTCCACTGCTGGTAGACAAAGGCTGGAGCTTCGGTGTCCTTCACACGTACCACCCAACCCTCTTTCTCCGCATCCGCTAGCACGTCTTCTTTAGTCTGAATCTGCTCTACTCTTTCTAAGGTCTGCTCCAAGACCAATCTCATGGCTCGAGTTCTGAATGGAGTAGACAACTTCGAAGCGTCTTTGGACTTCTCCGCATAGATGTTCGGTAGAATGGACAGCTCACCGGTGGTCAGGTACATGACCCAGCTCAGTTCCTGCTGAAGTGTATTCAGCGAGTCCTCATGGTTGATGGACAGCCTGGTTAGGGACTGTAGGACTTTCTCACCACGACATTTTTGCATTGCACTCACTGCCAGAATCAGCATGTGGACCTCTGATCACTTTGGATCCTCGGCAAGTCGGCTACTCTGTATCCGCCTTGGGAGCTCCAGCAGTCTTTGCTAGTTTGTACTTCACGCCCCTCGGGGCTGCTGAAGATTGTTGTGCACAGCTATGTTCGAGTATGTGGAATGCATCCGCCCCTCGGGGCTGCGATAGCGCTGTGCTGGCTGGGCACCCTACGACCGCTTCCTACTGGCTCACCTGCACCCGCGACTGCAGCAGTGCCGGCTGGCCCCGATGTTGTGTTGCAGGCTATAGCTGTGCGCTAGCTGAGTTTGGTGTGATTAAGGCGGGCAAGGATGATATAGAAGGTCTCACCCGCCTTTGTTATTTCACAGTCCAGCCTTTTGGACTTCGGGAGGATCGCTTCCTCCAGATTGCCAGGTCTCACTACCTGCTATACTGAATCTGCTTTGGCAGAGTACTTAAGGATATTCAGGAGGAAACCTCCTGACCTGAAGCAATGAATCAAAGAAGAAATTGGAGTGGGCACGGAGGCAGCCACCGATATCAAGGTCTCATCACTGCAAAAGAGTGAAAAGTAAGCGCGGCTACCCCGACACCCTACTGTGAGTCACTGCGTCCAGCACCCACGCACCAGCTGTTTAGCGAGCCGTACCTCTGGTGAGGCCGACACTCAGCGTTCCCGTCTAGTGACGTCTCACACAGGTAACGCTAAACAACTGGCAGAGGGCCGTAGGCAGAGCGCACCAAGGCGGCCTTGCCCGTTCCAAGTAGAATGCCCAAATTTGATGCAGGGAAGCTGAGTTTGCGAAGCCTGGCCTGGGACGCCTTGCGCGGCTCCTGGGGCCAGCGCTGCGACAGGGCAAAACTTCACGCCTGGTCGAGAAAATGTGGAGCTAAGGATATGCAGGAGGAAACCTCCTTATCTGATGCAATGAATCAATAGGTTCAAGAAAACGGTAAGATTAAATTAAGAAAGAAACAAAAGTGCATGACAACTAGAGTAGATCAAGATTGCCAGCTTGCTGACTGAAAAAGAGAATTAATGATTGTAGTTTGTCTGAAGCGCAAGCTGCTCACAACAGAAAGTTCCATCAAGTGTGAGCATGCATGCTGGTGCTAACGAGATGATTAGCTGCAAGCAATGCTATCTGGAGATCACTCCCTGCCTGATTGTTCAGAGCATCGGTTGACGTCAGCCAAATGCAGCCTGCATCACGAGCGGTGTGCTCTGCATGGGGTAGGTGGGTGGGATCCCCATTGTGCAACACAGACTCAGGCAAGATTTCTTCCTCATAGCCGCTGATGGTCACAAAAAGCCATCTGCTTTTGTTGCAAGGCTGGACAAGTGATACTGCAATCCCTTGCTGGAGAAGCTCCATTGCACTTTAATGTATGAGGAAGGTCTCAAGAAGATGAAATATGCGAACAACATGGGAGGAAGCCTCCTAATGAAAGAAAGAAAGAGACACTATTATCAACCTCTGTGCTAAATGGAGTTCTGCCATACTAATGCATGGCTTAGTCGAGCTGAGAGTTGCACCTTCAAATGTGCCGATTTAGGTGTTGAAAAGTGTACAGGGAATCGGCGAGGTGCAGGAAGGGGAGGAATCCTCCGGAGGTAGCCTCCACTCATACTGTGAGTCCTGCCGAAATTGTGGTCCACTGTGCGATCGCTATGTTCATTTCCGCATCCTCTGCAAAGAACTCATCACGCACCTGCCCAACCTCTTGTTGATACTGAGCGTCAAGATGCGGCGGAAGCATGCTTGAGGTATACCGGATAATGTGCGTCTCACGATAGAAGCTCTCTAGTTCGGTGAGGATCACGCTGTAGTGCCACGTTCCTTGGGTGGTGGGAAGCTCGGTGAACCTCATCAGGCTTAAGTATCGTAGGCTGATGCTCCGCAACTTTTGGCGCCGGGCCGCCTTGATTTCACGCCATTCATCATATCCGGGCAATGACTGTACTGCCCAAAGTAGTGTCTTCAACCTCTCTGCTTGGAGCACCTCATGTGCGTAGTTCATGAACTGAGCGAGGATTTTCACCTTGTGAGTGTTGAAATACTCCGCAACCCTTGTGCTGGTAGTCTCGGAGGAGATGTTCTGGTCCTCTGCAACTACCTGCTGGTGTACGAGAGCAACCAGGAGCGGAGTGAGAGCTTGCACCAAGCTAGTGCTCTCCATTGGAAACACAGGTGTTGATGGCTGGATTCGAGGTTAGAATGGCTACTGCCACGGAAGTGTGAAGCGGTTTCTTATGTCAGGCAGGCATTGACCATTACTAACGAGCATGCAAGGGCTCTAGCTGAAGGCTGCACAGCTCAGGAACTAGGAACTGCAGAAGGAAGTGCCTGCCACTGCTTGTGGACTTCGCGACGCCAAGCTCACCTGGGCAATGTGCAGGTGGAGGGTGGGGAAACTCCTCTTAGTGCATGCAAAGAGAGACAACTCGTTCAGGCTGTATCAAAGTCTTTGTTGCCTTAAGCAGAGGGCGTACATGCTGTCTACTTTAAAATGAAGTGGAGGAAACCTCCGGAGGAAGCCTCCCACTGCGAAAGTAGACCACAGCAGAACGAATTCGGTACAGGTGAAACTGCTGAGGACACTTTAGAAGGGCAGAGACTTGCCTGTGTGCCGATCTATGACAGTGCTGATGTGGGACAGGTCAATGGGTCCACGCGTCAGCAGTACTCCATTCTTCGCCCGACGCACTTTGTGTCCACTGTCGATCAAAGACGGCAGGTGGATCCAGATTTCCACTGAGGAGTCCTCCCTGAATCCTGCAGTTTTGGTTGGTGACAAAGACATATGTATGTCACGTCTTTGCATTCTGCGCAGCTGAGAGGAGCGAATCTGGTGCCAGGCCCGCCAGCTCGTCCCGTGGACACCCCACTCCGGTGTTGTTGAGGAGGTCAGGACCTCATGCAGTTGATCGTCTTCCAGTGGGATGTCACGACCATGACCCTGTAAGGCTCTGATGTAGATTTCCCCGTCTTCCTCTGAGATCATCTGCTCCATGCGGACCTTCTGTGAGATTTCCAGTACTCGCTGTACTTCATGAACTGTCACTTCAGCCCGCCAGAATTGCCTGGAATTGAGAAGGCTTTTCAGATTGGCATAGCCAGCAGTGTCTAGCGAAATGCCATACTTCACTGGGTCATGTCTGAGAGCCTGTGTGAGGAGCTTGCCTATCATCTCTCGTCTGGTTTCGTGAGCGCCCCGTCCAGAGAGCCGATCAAGATTACCATCCAGATCTGCTAAACTCGGTGATTGCTGAGTTGCTGGCTGCCAGGCGTGCTCTCTTCTGCCTCCCTCTTGATGCTGTGGGACTTCTTGATGAAATGGATCCTGTAGATCTGTGCCTGTGGGATCCGCAGCTGGTGACCAAATCCCCCAGGATTCATCACTATCATCTTCGGGCTGATGCAAGGAGGTCGGCAGAGCGCTTTGGTCAGAGGCCATTGCCTTGTTTCCTCTCCAAGGATGAGCTGCGGCCTGCCAGGTGGAGTTATCATCATCTTGAAAGGCAGCTGATTCCTTGGCAGGTTGGGAGGAGGATCTTGGTGGATTTCTGTATGAACTCGGCTCCTCCGGTCTTTCCCTCGCTACAAAGGCAGTGAGTCTGTGATGTGAAGCAACAGCGCCTCGAGCTGGACGTAGTCTTCCCTGAGAATGTACTGATCCGTTGCTTTGGAGCCACGGAGAGATCCTGCAGCCTGGTCGAACGACACTGCTAATTTGGCCGCAACTGCTCGTAGAGACTTGTTGCCTTCCTTCAAGATGGGAAACCATACATGCGTCACATATGACTCCGCCTTGCGCTCATGCCTGCCGGAATGGATGTAGACTCCTGGGTAGCCCTCGAAGTATTGTTCGCCTTGAGAGGAATCCTGGGACGGTTGCAACTTTCCTAAATACAGGATCGAGTAGAGCGATTCCAATTTGGTCCCATGATAGCCCACTCTGTCATCCGTGCCGGTGCGTCTCTGAACAACATCTCTTAGGGGGAAGCGCACCCAGTCTTCCTGCATGACAGGATCTCCCAACTTTGCAGTCAAGTCTGAGTTGCTCGGACCTTTACGCGTTCTCAGAAACGTGCGGATAAATATTTTGGCCTCCTCCATGACATCCTTAGTCGGATCCAGTTGTTCACGCTCCTTGTGACGCTTGTTCCATGCATAGCGGCTCTGGACATGAGTGCTGGTGTTCCAGTCTGATGCCTGCCCACTGGCCCTCCGATCAAAATCAGGAACCAGAAAGGAAGTGGATTCAGCTTGTTCTGGAGTTCTTTCGGAGGAAACCTCCGCGGAGGAAACCTCCGCTCTCGGCAGGAAAGTGACAGGCTGTGAGGACGGAGCTGCCTTGGCCTTCTTGCCTCCTCTGTTGTGGTTCGGCTTACGCCGGGCCTGGCGCTGTGCATCCCGCCAGCTCAGTGGTTCCTTGCCTTGCTGCTCTCGCCTTCTATTTAAAGCCTCAAACTCATCATTCGTCAAATCACGCTCCATTTTGAGGGCCTGATCCTATTGGCTTGAGAGAAGCTTCGGCATTGCAATGGGCCAATGAGCGAACTTCAACCAAGCAGCTGGTGGGTGTCCCTACAGAGGAGAAAGCTATTCTCAAATCCTCCAACCTGAAAGAGAACCCGGACAGGGAAGTAATATCTTAAGAAGGATGGAGTGGTTGCTGCTCAGAGGGTGAGGGATTGCACTTGCTGTAATACTGACACGCGTAGGCCGCCGACCGTAGCATGGAGGAAGCCTCCGGAGGAAGCCTCCCGAGCTATGCAATGCGAGTGCGCGCATTCAGGCTGGGCTATGATGCAGTGATAGCAGAGGCTTTTGACTCCCTGGTGCTGAAGACATCTCACACGAGGACTGATTCTAATACAGACTATCTAGGAAGCTATGTACTAGTACGGATTCTGAGCAGGCCGCCGTTGTGCTCTTGGCCTCACACTGCTCGACGATGGTCCTAGTAGCATGACTCTGATGCCTTGGTAATGAAGAGTCCAGGTCAGGTAGTCCATCCGTTCAGAGAGAGATTGGGTGTCGGACAGACGATAGAGACGCTCGATGTGAGCTCCATAGATCTGTGCACTCTGAGCGAGCTGAGTCACCTCTGCGCTCAGTTGCCGGACTTGCCCATGTAGTCTGACCTGATCCCGTTGCATTTCCTCGATGAGGTGAGCTTGAGCATCTATAAGCTTCTGGGCTTTGCTTAGCGCAGTATCCAGCTCCCAAAGTGCCACTCGATCAGCCTCCGTGAAGATCCAGCCCTCTCTGGCATACATGCGTTCAGCTCGGTATGACATTGGCTCTCTACTAGCCAGCTATGGGATTGATTGCGCGAGCAAGAAAAGCTGCTGTGATAGGAGAGATACAGATGTTGCTGAGAGAGGAAGGCAAGCTGAGAGACAATTCGGCGCTTATTGAAGGCAATGCAGAAATTTTTTTTGCCTCTATGTGAAAGGATCTTCTCTAGCTGAAGGTGCTCTATGAGCTAGCTGCTGCCGGATGCCTGCTTTGCAAGCGACTTAGCTGTTGGACTACGCTGAACGCTCCCTGGCCTTAGTGAGCCTTCAATGGCTGCCCAGACTGCATTGTCCGTGAGTCCGGACAGGGCTTGATGGAACTTACCTTTGAGATGTTGGAGTTGGACCTGGATGTGAACTCGAACTGGGCCACCTGTCATCTTCTCGACGATCGGACGTGAGGGCATGAGCCTGGAGATCAACTGTGGGTGCTGCGCAAGCTCCTCCAAGCACGTTTTGAGCAATTGAACGACGTCCTCTGCGGGGACTGCCCTTCGAGCAGTGTCATGCACCGTCTTGTCTTGCTCACTGCTCCACTGCTGGTAGACAAAGGCTGGAGCTTCGGTGTCCTTCACACGTACCACCCAACCCTCTTTCTCCGCATCCGCTAGCACTTCTTCTTTAGTCTGAATCTGCTCTACTCTTTCTAAGGTCTGCTCCAAGACCAATCTCATGGCTCGAGTTCTGAATGGAGTAGACAACTTCGAAGCGTCTTTGGACTTCTCCGCATAGATGTTCGGTAGAATGGACAGCTCACCGGTGGTCAGGTACATGACCCAGCTCAGTTCCTGCTGAAGTGTATTCAGCGAGTCCTCATGGTTGATGGACAGCCTGGTTAGGGACTGTAGGACTTTCTCACCACGACAACAACAACGACAACCACAACAACAAC
>CAJNDS010000912.1:40000-52138 GCA_905221605.1 Symbiodinium natans
GCTCCTGCTGCTGCTGCTGCTGCTCCTCCTGCTGCTGCCGCTGCTTACTGCTACACTGCTAGTACTACTACGGAGTACAGGGTGAGATTTTGTTTTCAACCATGTCTCCTGCTGGTTTCGAGGACACCCTGTCCACATTGCTGGAAGCATTCGCTGCCCATAGCTATGTTTTGCATGCAATGCCTTTGTCAGTAGACTTGGTGTCTTTTTGGGGGATAGAGGTGGGAAGCGGTACCAGGATGGAGCGGATACATCTGGTGTGATATTTTGCTCCAAACCGACCCGACAGCTTGATCCGTGTTTTCTCGCCTCGGAGGGACCCACAAAGCAAGAATCCACATTCAGCGGTTAACTCCGTGGATCTTCATGTCGAGAGATAGCCAACCCGATCCTTGCTCAGGATCCAAGGTTCTGGGGAATGGGCTTTAGTGTTTGGGCCCGTAAATGCAGCATGTTTTCTTCTCATTTTAGAAGCAGTTTTTCAGGCTGTTACATGCATAAAGCATGGCTCGTTCTCAGTAAATGCTTCTACCCACCAAATACTACACCACCCCCTCACTCCTGCATGTTCAAAACATGGCAATAGCATCAACATTTACTATAGTCACTATCCAGATGATTAAACCCCAGGAGCTTCTTGTTCTTATCGTGCTGTCTAAGAAAGAATGCGGAAGGTTCAATCTGAGGGTTCTTGCTTGTTTGTAGCAGGGAGAGGCGATTAATGGGAATTGGGGGGGGGGGGGGGTTGACGTCCTATGGGGGGGAACATACTGTAGGTTCTTTTTTAGGGTTTAGGGTGGCGCTGTTTTGTTTGCCGCAAGTCTGTGGCCTTTTTCCTTTTGCGCAGCCTGCAGCTTTAAAACGCTACATGTCTGGTGGGACCTCAATACCTTCTCCGAACCTGCAGAGCGCCCTTTCGACCTGCCTTAGCCAGGCAAACCCCGGTCTTGGAGAAGTTTGGCGTTAAATCCTCAAGCCCGAGGCGTTAAACTCTGAAAACCTCAGCCCGTAAGCGCAAATCCCTACACCCTCTGCAAAACAGCTTTGATGGTGCAGGGAGCAGCAAAGCAGGCTGATGGTGAGGCCGTGACTGTTGGCAGTCCTGCTTCGGGTTTAGGGGCTGAGGGACGGAGTGTTTTAGGAGGGTGATGGGACCACTACTACTTGACATACCATCGCACATTGCTGGGCACGGTGAATTTGCTGCGATTTTTCGGGCTTGGGGGAGGTTTCGGGCTTCAAGAAGATGTCGTGATGCGCATGAATTGTTCCAAAATGTCTGTCAGCTTGCGGACACCCGAAAGTTCAGTAAGAACACCGCTGCTGCAGCTACCGTTGTTCTTACTGGAGCTGAAGGTGGGGAAATTGCAGAATCTGCTGCTTTCTGCTTCGCCTCTGCAGCTCAACGCTGCTGAATGAGGGACCTGCATGGAATCCTGCGCACCTTCTCCGTGCATCCATGCAACTCAATGCAACTCACGAATGCAACTACGGGGGTTTTGGTTGAAAACCTGGCCGATTATATTGCCGATTATATTGCACTGCCTCTTCTCCCACTCGGCGCGAGAGGCAGCCAAGAAAAGCGTGGACTTTGCTGAGGCCACCGCTTCGCAGCTGAGGGGTTTTAATGGGGCATGTTTTCTTTTTGTTCGTTCTTGGCCCTTAGAGGGTGCGCGTCTTTTTGTTTTTATGTGTTTCATTTTTGGGGCGGGAGGGGGGGCTTGGGATCTAGGGTTTAGAGCTTGGACTTGAGCATGTTGGGGTTTAGGATTTCCTTTAAGGGTCTCAGCGCAGGGCAGCTGGGACTGTGGGATGCTGTGTGGAAGTCAGGATTGTCAGGATCGGATTTACAAGGGTTTCTTGACAGCATGTTCACGGATGTTCCCTGTCTCCTCGGACGAGCTAGGCTTTGTAAACGATTGCGCGCCGCCTCGCCGGGCCAGCCCACGTCCCAAAGCCCGAGAAGTTCCCGAAACCTGCTGAGGAGGGTCGCCCCAAAACCCCAAAACCCCTTTTTATAAAGGCTAAATTGGATTTTAACAATTATCAATTTCGAATTTTAAAATGGTGACCAGGGGGGTTCGAGGGGTCCCAGGGGGCAGCTTCAGCTCCTCCAAGTAGCCTTCATGGGGAGGGGAAAAGGGTTGGGAAGGGGAGACCGGATCCTGGTCTGGAAGCCGAGGCGAAGTTAGGACATGTAGGGGTTTAGGATTGCGGGTTTACGGTTAAGGTGGTCGTAGTTGCCCTAAACCCTAGCCCGCTAGGGCCCTAAACCGCAAAACGCCCCAAAACCTACTGGCAATTCGGCCTCTGCGAAGGTGCCGGAGGCTAGCCCAAACCGAGAGCCCGCCAAGGCTGCTCGCAAAGGCACCTTGTGGGTTCAATTCATGAGGTTCTGAGGGGTGACTGCGACGTACCCTGAACTCGGAGTGAACTCGGATTAGGTACTCGGGGGATAACAGAAGGTAGCTAGGGGTGCGGGGGAGTCCAGGCCGGGTCGAGGGTTTAAGATTCCTCGGTTTGGTGGCTTCAGGCTCAGGATGTCGGGTTGTATTGTTCTACTGCGGCTATATTAGAGTTTGTCGCACAGCCGCAGTTCAAGAACGCAAGCCGAGCCTTTTTTCCGGCGTAGACTGCCCCACAAAATCTAAAATCTGAGGGCGCATTCTCCGTGCGGAACAATTGCATCACTCAACGCAGTCTTAAGATGTCTTGAGTACTTTCGCTAGTCTGTGCAGGCGCCACATTCGGTCATCCCCTCTCAAATCTGGAAGTTTCCAAATAGACGTTGATTCATTGATTCAACAACACGAAAACACGCGACTCCTTCTTCATCCCTAGCTGAAAGCCCCAAGCCTTCAATGTCAAGATCTCAAAACAATCTCCACTGACCCTTACCACCTTGTCTACTGAAATCTGGAACTCCATGCAGCCTGAATTCTTGCAGGCACCGGTTTCGTGATGGCTGCTGACCTTCCGCTGACCGACGAGGAAGATGAGGATGAGCAGGACAGCCAAACATCACGGAAGATACCCTGAACATCACACCTTACTTGCTCTCTACACTCCCAACCCGAAGTCCAGAACCTTAGCTACCCATATGTCTGTGATATAATTACTGACCAAGACCTGACCTCCAACGAGTGGTGGTGCCTCAGTCGTCCTGGCCAGAACGGAAACTCGCTCAATTCCACGAGGTTTCTATCACTAGAAAACGTCTGTGATCTACTGGCCAGGATCGGAATATTGCTTGACGTCAAACTCCCCATCTGCTAGCATGGGTGAACATATCTATTCCAAGCTTTAGCCAGGAGTCTTTGTCATTCCCGTAGATTTGATACCTTTGAAGTCTCGGGGTTCTTTCTTGCCGGGTAAAGCCAAGATGCGTGTAGTCTGTGAACATGTCATTCCACTCTTAATTGTTTGGGGTCTTCGCTGGTGTAATTGGGATTTAGGGATTGGTCTTAGGAAGAGGTTTAGAGTCTAGGGTTTATAGGTTTAGGGTTTCGGGTTTTGAGTTTTGGAATGCTTTTGGGTTGCAAGTATCTAGGAGGCATCGCATGGTCATGGCAGTTTCCCTGCGATCATTATGCGGCGGGTCCCAAAAACCAAAGTGCGCAACATAGGTTGGGTCCTCGCAGTGTTACCGCCGCCGGTTTCTGGTTATGGCAGAAGCCGGCGCTGCCTTGTTGTCACGAGTTTCGGCCCCAAACTCTGAGCCTGTTGCTCTGACACAGCGAAGGAAGCTCCACCCTCATCAACAGTGCCAGACGCCTCAAGTGCCATGCCAGACGGTTCCAAGCAGGTGAGGGCATGCACGTGTCCACACAGTGGGCATTGCGGTTCAGGTCTAGGGGGGTCAGGGTGTAGGTCTTGTTGCTGTCCAGCTTTGAGTTTAGTCAGATTTCGCACTACGAAGAAAATCTCCCGCAAAGTGCACCTCCCACTGCGCAGAAAGTAAGCAGAGCTCACAGGTCAAGTTTAGCTCAGCATAGCATGGACACCCGATACACCACACTCTTTAAGGCACACAAAGCCCTGAGCCCTGTATCTTAGGTCCCGAAACATCTTGCTCGTGGTCTGCTGCAGGGGGGGGGAGGTCTATTTCTCCGAACCTGCCCAGATATGCTTCTGCCACAAACGTGGGAGGCGGCTTATCCGTCAAAGAAAGCCGTGGACTTTGCTGCTGCCAAGAGCTTGGATGACTAGTTTCAGCTGTTACACCCTGATCTTTCACATGGGCTTGGATCCAGGGATGGGGATTGGGAGTCTGTCAAAACCGTTTTATATGATCCTTCGAGCAGGGCCCCTTTCATCCTGTCATATTCCGATTCCCACTGCTCAAATCCATGCATGGTACTTCTGCGACAGCTTATGTGGCGGAACTTGATTTGGGTTTGCCTTGGGCCTTCTGTTCAGCTGTCATCTCTGCACAGCGTAGCGCTTCTTCAGCCAGGGATCCGATATCGCCTTCCGGTGCTTCATAGGGGGATCACGTAGAAGGATTTAACGCTCGGGGACTTTTAAGGTTTAGGGGTCAGGCGCAAACCATACAGGCTAGAATGTCACACTTATTCGCGCGAAGGACCCCAGCATAAATTCATAATGAACCTCTTACACTGATTTTTTCGTTTACACCCTGAACCGTAGAAACCTGACAAAGTTCAACCTCTCTCGAATCCTAAACCGTAATGTCCGTCTTTGATTTCAGGCTTCTAGATTCCCCCTCTATGCAGTTTGGGCAACTCAGGACCAAGCCAGGATAGGTTTGAGCCGTTAGGGCCTTTTGGGTTTTGTGCATGAGGGTTTAGGGTTCAGGGCTCTAGGCCTTAAACGCCCGCATCCAATCTGGAGTCTGCGGTCTGCGCTGGCTTTAAGATTTTGGGATCTACGTAAGCGGCTGGAGTCGAAGGATTCAGGGTGCCCTGTAGTCATTGTAGTCATTTTCCTTCAAGGTTTCCCACGGCCACAGGCTCCACGTTGAGCATGTGTGCATAATTGTTTAGGCTCTCTCAGAAGTTGACTGCCAACAAACGGATTCCTGGCTGGATCGGCAGAATCCTACACAGGCGCCGAGTTTCTAAGCAAATATGCCAGGTGTCATATCAACCCTAAACCCTCAACTCTAAAGGTATGAAGCAAGGCCATTACAGGGACCTTCCAGGAACCCGGGCTAAGAATTCCAGGCTCAGGGTCCAAGGAGTAGGTCTGACGGGCTTAGGGTTTTGGGTTTCAAAAACTCTCCCCCACAGCACTCATGTTGAAGGAACAGGTGGACGGGGGGTTGTAATATTTAACACAGAAGGGCTGCGGATGGGGGGGGGTGGATAAGAGGGTCATTCGTTGCTCTTGCTTTGTTACTCGTAGCCTTGAATGGCAGTAAGACAGTTTCAGGCAGATCAGTCCAGTTCCGAGCTCTCAACTTCCGCATTCCAGACCTCCAGCTTAAACCCGAAACCCATCTAAACCCTAACTCCATAAGAACAACGATCAGCCCGAGCCACGAAACCCTCCGGTCCAAAACTTCACAACCCACACGAGAGGTTCTCAAAATCTTCCCGTAAACAAGTGTGAGAAGACCCCCTGTTCTCCCTGTATATTTAGAATTCCCACCCCCCCCCCCCCCGCCGCCATGTTGAGAGATTTCCCTAAGCCCTAGACCTCAAACCCTAAACCTAAACCATGCCACCCTGACACTCCAAATCGGGCCTTGCAGAGGGTTCCTGCTGCAGGGCTTCGGAAGGGGGGGCATCCTAAACTGCCCGAACCCAGGTGCCAGAGCCTAGTGCGGCGAAAACGCCCGCCAAGGCTGCACGCAAAGGCGCCCAAGCTATGTGAGCCTTGAAGCCAATGAGGGTTCGGGTTTCAGGTTTCGGGTTCGGGTGCTTACGTTGAGGCTTATGAGGGCTAGAACCTTTGTCGCAACGCCCTCGGAGTTCTTGGTGAGCAGGATTCGTCGTAGTGGAGCACTACTAGATGTTGAACACTGTGCACCCCACTTTTCCCTGTTTCTTGTCACATCTTTCTGCGGGCCCCCTAGCTCATCTAAATCCACCAACCCTCCAAACCCCAGGATGTTCGGGTTGAGGGGCTTGGGGTCCCCAAACGATGCCTTACTGAGAGTGGCTACATCCTCAAAAGCTAAAAGCACTCGATGCTAGCTGAAGAACCAAACCACAATGAGCCACCGACGCCCCACTGAACTCGTGAATGGAGAGAAAGTGAGTCCCCTTGCACTGACTGGAGTTGAGGGCCGCTCAGGGCTTAGGAGATTTTGGTTCAAGCTCCTGCGGCTACAGGTCGTTTCAGTTGAGGGTTGACGGGGGGGCGTAAACTCTCCATGCCCCGAACCGGAACCCTCATCTCTCGTTGCAGGCACCGGGTTCGTGATGTCAGCTGACTTACCGCTGACAGACGAGGAAGACGAGGAGGACAAGACGAGATTTTGTTGGGTGGGGTTCAGGGCTCAGGGCTTTTGGGGCCAAAGATGAAAATAATGGAGAACGAAATGGACCTGGAGAATTTTATGGATGACGACAGGGATGGCTTTTGCATGGCTTTGTATGTAGGGGCTTGAAGTATTGAAATAAGCTTCAGGGTTTCAGCATACCACACTGCTTCCAGGGTTGTACGGGGATAATAACCCTCATTGCAATCTTTGCGTCCGCCCTCATGGGCCCTGTTGCAGGTTTGTCATCCCAAACACAGGATCGCCAGACCTGCAGTCGACAAGTGAAGGAGGGGTAGGAAGATGGGGAACAGGGGGATCCACTCTGATTCCGGGCGCCTTGTGGCAACCAAGCAAATGATTCCGGCTTCGTCATTACCGTGACAATTTGAACAGGACCCCCCTAAGCCCCCTCCCCTAAACCCTAAACCCTGTGGAGTTTCCGTTTATCCCTTGTGTTGACCGTTTTGGACACAAGATTTGTCGCCTGTTGTGCAAGTGCGGCTTTTTGACAGCGGGCCCATCGCCGAAGTGTGGCGTGTTCGTGAACAATCTGGCCAGGCTCTCATTGAATATATCTGGAAAAACAACACTACACAGCACTAGCAGGACATTCCCTCTTTTGCCGTATGGGAGTTCATCATTTCCTTGGGAGCACCCAAAAAAAGGTGCACTTCTTGAGGGGCTTAAGATTATGTTCGGCATCATGCCATGGTTGTGCAGAAGTGCAGCTTGCACCCATTGGTTATTCGTTGTTTCGTGATTTGTTCGAGGATTGCCTGAATGGAAGAGATGTTGGGCGTACGCATAAGGTTATTTCCGGACTCGGTTTCTTTGTGGGTCTGTAAGTCAAAGAACTCGTTGCTCACGTGTATGCTGTTGACTTGCACTTCTTTGACAAGGCTACTTTTTTGAGGCTCCCGACTACGTGCAGCCTGTCCGCGGGTTTGGACATTAGCTCCACGCACGACATTCGAGAGCAGTGAGGCATGCTCAAAATCTTAAACCAAGCCCCAAACCCGAATCCCCAGACACTAAACCCAATATCGTAGATGTTAGGGTTAGGGTTTTATGAGCTTCAGGATATTGGAGAGACAAACAAACCCTACAGATGAAGCAACAATGTCTTGGCTGAAATCCTCCACCCAGAGCCCACACATCTGCCGGAGGAAATTCCGCTTGCGTCAAACGCCGCAGCCAATCAGGAGATCGTTCATTGGAGCTTCGGGGTTTCGGGTTTCAGGGCTTTAGGGTTTATGAGAGGCAAATTTGGGTTTCAAGCAGGGTCAGTCAAACGCTTGAGAATCGTTACATGTCATAAGAGCATGCGATTGCAGTGCCCGGTAAGATGGTGCCCCAGAGATGGGTTGGTCCAGACCGGGGCTCTTCAGGTTGCAGGGTTGAGGCGTGCAACAGGTGGGACTTTCTAAGCAGCCCTAAACCCGAAGCCCTAAGCTGCCAAGTAGTGGAGTCCAGTCCTTACATCGTCGGGGATACTTTATACATGCAACCTAAACCTGAATCACAATCCCTTATCCCTCTTAGGCCCACGGTTCTGAACCTTATAAGCCCTAAACAGCCCTAAACAGCCCTAAACATCCTAAACATGCCTAAGCCCCAGCTCCACCCGGAAGCAAAAAGGCCCATGGCTTTTCAAGGGCTTTGGCGCTTCGGGCGTGGCTTATTCTGCTTCTTCAAGCGTTCGGGCTTGAGGTTTCCCGTGCTTCAGCAATATGGTTAACGGGCTTAGGGCGTTTGCGTTTGGGAAAGTAAAACTCCCTACTTCCCGCCTTGTTCTCCTTCAGGAAACCGACCCGAGCCGAAGTGTTTCACCGCAGCCTCCGAATGACCCGCCAAAGCAGGAGGCCTTCCGCTTCTGCGCTTAGGATTTGTGTGCGTGTTGAGGGGTTTTGGGTGGTTTTGGGGGTGTTTAGGGGGCCTTCGAGGAGCGTGTTGGGCGTGCGCACTTGCGCAAGATTCCCTCGACACAAAACCCTAAACGCATCGGTCGCCGGTCCCATCGGTCCCCGGTCTTTGCGGGTCATGTCCCGGCCGACCTTGCCGGGTGCCGCCAAAAGAGTTCCTCTCCCCCTCCCCCCTCCCCCCTCCCCCTCCCCCTCCCCCTCCCAGGGCCACCCCCTCGCAATGGTACTGGGGGCGGGGAGGGGTGCCACCTATTTCCGGGACCCATTTTGTCAGAGTGGGGGGGCGTGGAAGAAATAGGTACCGGGAGTCGGTTGGGCAGCCAGATGCACTCAAGGCCAAACTGCATTGATGCTTACATTACAGGCCCAGTACGGGCCCTGTGCGAACATAAAAGTAAAATTTCAAGGAAGGGGTTCGGGCGGCTCTTACTAGGTTTCATAAGAAGAGTGAAGGGTCAGGTAGGTTGCGGAAAGACCGAAAAATATGTACTGGAGGGGGTTACGGTTTCATAAGCAGAAGAGTGGAGTCCCCCCCCCCAGCAGGTACCTATTGGAAAGACCGAAAAAAAGGTACTGGAGGGGGTGGGTTTAGGGCGGTTTTCATTAGGTGTCACAAGCAGAAGAGTGCGAGGTTCGCAGCAGCTTTTGCTGCTGATGCTACTCCTACTCCTACTACTCCTACTGTACTCCTACTACTCCCACTACTACCACTACTACCACCACTACCACCACCACCACCACTACCACCACTACCACCACTGCCACCACTACCACCACTACCACTCCTACCCCTACCACTACTAGCACTACCACCACTACCACACCCACTACCACTACCACTACCACTACCACTACCACTACCACTACTACTACGACGACTACTGCTACTATTACTCCGACGACTACTACTACTACTACTACTACTACTACTACTACTACTACTACTACTACTACTACTACTACTACTACTACTACTACTACCACTACGACGCCTACTCCTACGGCTACGGCTACGGCTACAGCTACGGCTACCGCTACTACTGGAGTCAAGCATTTCATCTTCATGGCAGGGCAACCGGGAGCAGCTGCGCCATTGGCGCAGCAACAACATGGCCAAGCCCTAATGGGCGAACTGCAGGTTGTTTTTAAACTGGGGCTGGGGCTTAGGCTTTGGGGTTTTGGCATTTTCCGGTTTTAGGGTTACGGGGTCTAGGGGTTGAAAAGGCTGAGGGTTTATGGCCGGGGTATCTCAAGAGAGTATCTTAGCAGATCTCACCAGGATCTGTTGAGAAACTACCATGTCACGTGAGCCCCTGACGCACGCAGTCTTTTCCAATTCTTCTAGACATCATAAGAGTGTTCAATACAAGCCAACCTTACGTTGTACACCCTAGTTCCTGCGAAACTTGTTGCGGGCTCATGTGAGCTATTTGAGCTACATGCAGTCACAGCCAAAGCTCCTTCTGTCTGACTGGAATTTCGGAGCCTTGCTATGCATAATGTAGAAGCCATATTAGTCAGATGATTGTCCACTCACATTCGTCCAAGACCCTATTCCGTGAGTTGATTCCACTTGCTTACGACAGTTTGTCAGAGGAGCCACCGATTGCCCACATGGTGGGGAAGCAACTCTTTGTGTCAGCTTAGAGTCCGGAAATTGCTGCCCCTAAACCTTACAAACCCCTAGCAACAGAGGGGGGGTTTCTGAAACCAACCCGAACAGAATCCTTCGGAACCTTTCACCCCTCGCCGAACCCTAAACCGAAAGCATGCGCGTCATGTGACTCAGAAGGACTTGAAAGAGTCATATGGGAGTGCCTCAAAACAATCCTTAAAAGAATCCCTCACAGGGGCCCTTAGAACCCCTTAAAGGAAATTGACTGGCATCAGGAGAGTCATATCCCCCTATCCCCAAACCCTCAACCTTCTGAACTCCAAGCCCCAACGACCCCTGAGTTCAGAGGTGCCCTGTGCTAAGCCCTGGCCCTGGCAAGTTGACCTCAACAAATTCAGGGCAGAGAGGGCTTGGAGGGTTTCAGGATGAGGCATCAGCCCCACAGTCCCATGATGCAGCAGTGCAAAACGGATCTCAAGTATTTCGGGGATTGCTCTAAACCCTCTTTACCCATTTTGACAACCAGGAGTGCTTAAAAGCAACTGCTTCGGCGTCGACTTGCTCAGCTTTGCAGACGGAAAAGGACGGGGTCTTAGGATGTGCGGTTCTCGGAGCTTCGGGATTATTCTCAGTTACAGGGGATAATTGCAGCTTACCCTAGGCATCTAGATTGTTGCAAGCTTTTGCTTCCCCAGTCCCGGACTCTCCAGATTCCCTCCCACTGCCAGTGCCATCCACTCGCGCTTTATCTATCCCATGAAATCGCGAAGTTTTGTGACTGGCTTCTCAGCAGGATTTGCCCATACTCTTATAGTCGCCGCCGTAAAGGGATAGTTTCAATGGTGATAGCATGCAAAGCATATGGCCTGTGTTCTGCTCGACCTTGCAGCATTTAGCCTCATGGATTCTCTGCTTTCTTAACGCGACCTTGCGCCCATCTCGCTGCAAGGATGCACGAAGTGTGATGCATGGTTCGGGCAGGATATTCATTGTTCAGCAGTTTTGATTCTGCTTGACAATGTGACCTTGGCCCTCGAGGCCGAAACTACGGAGAGTTTTCTGCAGTCCAGAAAGTTGGCACCACATGATTTCGCATCTACCGTGGCGAAGCTGTGAAGCTGAAGCTGCTGAATCTGATGATGCTGATGCTGATGTTGATGCTGAAGACCAGAGATGATGGCAAACGTGAAGATGGTCCTCGCAGGTTTGCGTCAAAGTGACTTGTGTGATGACTGGCATCGCCTGAAACCAGCAACACTCGTGATGTCATTCCCACTGCCGAAAATGGCATCCAGGTTGACTTCGCTTTCAATTTTGATTCGACTGTTGGCCATCTGCTGGGCTTCGGAGCTCTGCGACACAGGAGATCCGCATGCAACATACACTGTCTGGGACGGCTATAGCAGGTAACTGTTAGAGCAGGTTTAAATCTTTGAAGAGATGGAGTAAGCACTTTTGTCTGGTTCGGAGGTGACTGTCTCTACTCCCTGTTGGTGTGAGCAGATCTTTTTTTGTGGTTTTAGTGTCGTGTGGCCGTGACGACTGTTGCTTATTTCTTGCTATCTTTTGTTTTTTGTTTTTTTTTGGTTGTTTTTTTACTTTCTTTCACAATTACCGCTTTTTCTTTTCTTTCATTTCAATATCGAGAATAATAGAATTTACTCATTCATATCATTTCTGCAAAATCAAAGATATAATCATAAATTTCCTATTTTTTGGAAAATATTTTCTTGTTGGAATTTCTTATGGGGATCTGGGATGTAAACGATCTATTGTATCTGCTCTTTTTGTGTTATTTGTCTCTGAGATTTGCGTGGGCGAATGATTAGAATTCGAATTCATGAAATGAATATAGAAGAAATCTCTGAAAAGAAATTTTCTTTTTGTTTCTATGAAATTTTTAGTTATTTTTGGTTTGATAGGAATTAATGATCAAATTCTCTATTAATTTATTACCTTCATATGGGTGGCCTTTGCCGGGTTCTGTGGGAGTATTTCTTTTTATCTTCTTTTATTTTTCTTTATGCGGGTGGCCTTTGCCGTGTCCCTGGGCGTTTTGCTTTTTTTTGTCTTTTGTTTCTATTGGTTTCTCATTATTTTTGTCTTCTCTCTTGCTGTTTCTCTTTATTTCCCTTCTCTCTGTATGTGGG